>ML660200.1:61409727-61442503 GCA_007570785.1 Antilocapra americana | reverse complement strand
CGGAGGTAGTAAGACTCATTTCTTAGATAGTTCTTTGGTGTTATGTGATATTAATATAAAATTTAATTAAATTCTTAAAAAACAAAAAAACAAAAAAAATATTGAAGAGCTATTTGTACAGCTAAAGTTACTAAATTAGTGGACGAAGGCAGACATTTAGAAAAAGTATCAAAGATATCCTTTTGTAGTAATTGTACATTCAGAGAGGTATTATCATGTATGTTTCATAAATACAATTTGATTTGTTTTAGTTTTAGGCACCATGATTAAAATGAACAGGAGTAACACAATATTGAGTTGAATTCCAATCACAATCAAAAGGGAATCATTTCTTAAGACCAGTATATAGTTTGCAATTAATACAAGTTATAGAACGTATGTTTCTTATGGCTGTAACAAAAGGAAGTGGAGCACAGGCCTGTGTACAATAGGATTGATTACAGTGAAGGAAATAGCTACTGGTTTCTGTAAAATGTCCAGTCCAACTCCCAGGTTTTTCGGTGTTTGTAGCAAGTTTACAGATGTCCCATTGTTCATGCCCAATCTGTTTATCCAGGACGATGAGGAGATTCCTCCTCAAGCAGCCCAAGAAGTCCTTTGTCATGATAATATTCTAGTGTAGTGTCAGTAACATCAGCAGAGTGTTGGTAACCTACGACTTAAGTGCTGTTAATATTATCCGAGCAGGTACATAGCCATACACCATGGAGTCTCCAATCGACAACTGTATAATTAACCACAAATATTGATTTTCCCGACATGGTTTGACATTTATCCCAACGAACAGGAGTATATGTCTGTCTTCTTTCCCTAACTCTTTCCCTAAAGTCTCCGTAGTATAAACATGGTTCACAGACAAAGAAAAGGCTGTAAACAAACCAAGCAGCATCAGAAAGTTCTTTACGTGAGGCAGGGCAAAATCCCAGGTTTGTCAGCTAAAGTTTATGCATAATATTGCAGGGCTTAAGCACAAAAGAAGGACTTTAGAACATAAAGAAATGTTAATTAGTCTTTCTTCTACTATGGGGTGTGAGGGCTCTTTAATATTCCACGGAAAAGGCATATGTATAGAGTCGTTAGTTGAAGCAATCCGTCCCCTCTCCATCTATTTTATTACCTGTAGTAAAAAAGGGGGGTTGGGTAAGAAAGCCCAGTAAGTATGGATAATTAGTTTGGCTTGGGCAGGTGGGAGACGCAGGCCAAGCAGACTGAGCATTGACAGGTAAATGTATTCACGATTCTGCAGCATTTCCAGCTTCAATAAGCTCCGTGTCACTCTGCCCGGATCCGGCCATGATTTTTTCTTTTCTTCTTTCCCAAGCCCCTGTTCGGGCGCCACTTATTATGGCCCTTTAATGGGCCGGGGCTTGGGGGTACAGAGTCGACGATAAGAAAATAAAGGAAGAGAGAAAAGAGAGAGAGAGAGAGAGAGAGAAATGAATAGAGACATGGGGACCAAGACTCTGATGGAGTAAAGGTCGGAAGTTTTATAGTTATTAGGTTTGTACAAGTGTAATCGCAGTTTTGTATTGTCCTTTGCTGTTTGATATTGGAATATATTCTTAAATAAATGTGGTTATGTTAAACATCATTTTAATGCACACTTATTGCTTTATTTTTTTTGCTGATGATTTATTACATGCTGTGTATTTTATATTTTGGACTATGGAAAATGATGTTAGACAGAAAGCTAATACAAGCAATTTTCTTATTCAGGTTCAAAGTAGGTTGTTAAGCTTTGCAGACACCTTGCAACATCAACAGCACATTTGGCCCAGGAACTGCTAATGAACATACAGTGCGGTGGTGGCTCAAGAAGTTTTGCAAAGAAGAGGAGAGCCTAGAAGATGAGAAGCACAGTGATTGGCCATCAGAAGTTGACAACAGCTAATTGAGAGCATCATTGAAACTGATTCTCATACAACTACATGTGAAGCTGCCGAAGAACTCCCCATTGACCATTCTACAGTTGTTTGGCATTTGGAACAAATTGGAAAGGTGAAAAAGCTCGATAAGTGGGTGTTTCATGAAATCAAACAAACGATCATTTTGAAGTGTCATCTTCTCTTCTAGGCAACAACAATGAACAATTTCTTCATTGGATTGTGATGTGTGATGAAAAATGGATTTTATGCAACAACCAATGATGACCAGCTCAGTGGTTGGACTGAGAAGAAGCTCCAAAGCCCTTCACAAAGCCAAACTTGCACCAAAAAAGAAAAAAAGTCATGGTCACTCTTTGGTGGTCTGTCACTGGTCTGATCCACTACAGTTTTCTGAATCCTGATGAAACCATCACATCTGAGAAGTATTCTCAGCAAATTGATGAGATGCACCAAAAACTAATGCCTGAAGTTGGCATTGGTCAACAGAAAGGGCCCAGTACTTTTCCGTGACAACTCCTGACTGCATGTCACACAACCAGTGCTTCAAAAGTTGAATGAATTGGGCTATGAAATTTTGCCTCATCTGCCATATTCACCTGATCTCTTGCTAACTGACTCACATTTCTTCAAGCATCTCAACAACTGTTTGCAGGGAAAAAGCTTCTACAAACAACAGGAGGCAGAAGCTTGGACTTTAATAATAATGCATCAATATTGATTCATTAATTGTAACAAATATATCCCCCCAATGCATGATGTTAATAACAGTTAATGAGAGTGAGGGGGTAAGTTGGAACTCTGTACTGTATGCTCAATTTTTCTCTGAATTTAAAAGCACTCTACAAAGTCTATTAAGAAAAGAAGGCATAAAAGAGTTTTCAGACTACATCTTCTACAGTTATTTTTATTCCATATTCCATATAAAAGAAATTCATATTTGCCTTATATAATATTCCACTGGTGACTGAAACATAATTTATTCATTCTTTTGTGTTCTTTTGGAAATGTTTCTAGGATTTTTATTATAAATAGTGATGCTATGAACATTCTTATGTATGTCTCCTGATCTATTTTCCTGGTAAGGGTTTCTCATTGACATATCTAAGAGTTGACTTGCTGGAGTACTAGTCTAATTTATACTTCTGCCAGAAACATATAAGAAATACTATCTTCATGGCCAACAAACACATGAAAAGATGCTCAACATCACTCATTATCAGAGAAATGCAAATCAAAACCACATTGAGATACCATCTCACATTGGTCAGAATGGCTGCTATCAAAAAGTCTAAAAACAATAAATGCTGGAGAGGGTGTGGATAAAAGGGAACTTTCTTAAACTGTTGATGGGAATGCAAACTAGTATAGTCACTATGGAAAACAGTGTGGAGATTCCTTAAAAAACTGGAAATAGAGTTGCCATATGATCCAGTAATCCCACTGGTAGGTATATACACCAAGGAAACCAGAATTGAAAGAGACACATATACCCTAGTGTTCATTGCAGCACTGTTTACAATAACCAGGACTTGGAAGCAGCCTAGATGTCCACTGGCAGATGAATGAATAAGAAAGCTGTGGTACATATACACGATGGAATATTATTCAGCTATTAAAAAGAATGCATTTGAATCATTTCTAATGAGGTGGATGAAACTGGAGCCTATTATACAGAGTGAAGTAAGTCAGAAAGCAAAACACCAATACAGTATATTAACACATATATATGGAATTTAGAAAGATGATAATGATGACCCTATATGTGAGACAGTAAAAGAGACACAGATGTAAAGAAGAGAATTTTGGACTCTGTGGGAGAATGTGAGGGTGGGATGATTTGAGAGAATAGCATTGAAACATGTATATTATCATATGTGAAATAGATCACTAGTCCAGATTTGATGTATGAGATAGGGTGCTCAGGGCTGGTGCACTGGGATGACCTTGGGGGATAGGATGGAGTGATGGAATTCCAGTTGGGCTATTTCAAATCCTGAAAGATGATGCTGTGAAAGTGCTGCACCCAATATGCCAGCAAATTTGGAAAACTCAGCAGTGTCCACAGGACTGGGAAAGGTCAGTTGTCATTCCAATCCCAAAGAAAGGCAATGCCAAGGAATGCTCGAACTACCGCACAATTGCGTTCATCTTACACGCTAGTAAAGTAATGCTCAAAATTCTCCAAGCCAGGCTTCAGCAATACATGAGCAGTGAACTTCCAGATGTTCAAGCTGGTTTTAGGAAAGGCAGAGGAACCAGAGATCAAGTTGCCAACATCCACCGGATCATCGAAAAATCAAGAGAGTTCCAGAAAAACATCTACTTCTGCTTTATTGACTATACCAAAGCCTTTGTGTGGATCACAATAAACTGTGGAAAATTCTGAAAGAGATGGGAATACCATACCACCTGACCTGTCTCTTGAGAAACCTGTATGCAGATCAAGAAGCAATGGTTAGAACAGGACATGAAACAACAGATTGGTTCCAAATAGGAAAAGGAGTATGTCAAGGCTGTATATTGTCACCCTGCTTATTTAACTTATATGCAGAGTACATCATAAGAAACACTGGGCTGGAAGAAGCACAAGCTGGAATCAAGAATGTGGGGAGAAATATCAATAACCTCAGATATGCAGATGACACCATTCTTCTGGCAGAAAGTGATGAGGAGCTAAAAAGCCTGTTGATGAAAGTGAAAGAAGAGAGTGAACAAATTGGCTTAAAGCTCAACATTCAGAAAACTAAGATCATGGAGTTCAGGATGAGGAACACATGTACACTCATGGCTGACTCATGTCAATGTAAGGCAAAAAACACTACAATATTGTAATTAGCCTCCACTTAAAATAAATAAATTAAAAAGAAAGAAATACTATCTTCAGTTCCTGTAATGTTATCTTAGTTTTTGACAGTCAAATGATGACAATGGTTTTTCTTTGTTCCATTTCCCTGTTCACTATGAAGTTGACAATATATACATATTTTTATCAATATGTGAGTTTTCCTCTTCTTTAGAATGATTGTTCATGTCTTTAACTAGATTGTCTTAACAAATATTCTTTTACTTTTAATATATGCTTAATGCTATTTTTTTGCATTCATTGTAAATATCTTATCCCTTTTCTTAGTTTTTAAGCCTTTAATAGTTCTTAATTTAAAATAAATTTATATATGATTTCTTTTAGAGTGAATACTCCTTTCTGTCGTGTTTAAGAAATATTTCCCTACCACAAAGCCAGAGAGATATTTCTCACTAATAGTTTTAAAGTTTTGTTTCTGACATAGTCATTCCTCAGTTTCTGCAGAGAATTGGTTCCATGACTCCCTTGGATACCAAAAATCCAAGGATGCTCAAGTCTTTTATCTAAGTTGAAATAGTATACTCAGTCCACTTTATTTATAGGTTCTGTATTGATGCATATAGAGGGCCAACTGTATAAGTAATTGATTCATCTGGAATGTTTATTTATGTATTTATTTTTGTATATAAGGTAAGGATACAACTTTATTTTTTCCCCCTTATTTGTTTTTAACCTCATTTAGAATAAATCCTTCATCACTAACTGGTAGATTATCCCATTATGTATAAATTTCCATATATTCTTATGTCTGCTTTATTGCATTGTTCAGTTTGCTACGTCTGAAGTAGTACTATGGTGTTTTTATTACTATAACTTTAAAAGAAGACTCAGATCCTAGCAGGGTAATACCTCCTCTATGCTTTTCTTCAAAAATGTTTAGCTATCCTTGGTCTTTGCATGTCCATGTAATTTAAAAAGCATTTTTTCAGTTCCAGTCAAAAAATACCCTTTGAGATTCACACTGAAATTGTATTGTGGCTATATATGAGTCTGGGGAGAATCGGCAACTTTATAATTTAAAGTATACCCATCTAAGAAGACTGCATATCTTTCTTTGATTTTTTTCAGTTTAGATTTTTCCCACAGAACTTGTAAACATTGTTTGTTAGACTTAACCATTAGTATTTGATCTTACTGTAAATGAGGTCTTATTTTTGTCTGCTAGATGATTTTTGCTTGTATTAAGAAATGCAATTGATGTTTATATTTTGTTCATATGTCTAGCAGTTTTGCTAAATTCTGTATGCACTCTATCATGTGTAAGTATGAAGGAAGGCATGTGCTAGAATGGGAAGCATAGTAGAGGTAACTCAGTCTATTTTCTTGAAAAAGATCCTTCTGAGGTAAGACTTCTAAAAACATTTTTTAAATTCTAAAATGTGAACAGGCTTCTAACAATTCAAATTATGGAGAAGCACATCAAGGAAAGTGACTCTGTATTATATCACTTTGCTCTATGGAAATAATGACTAATAGCAGTGTATCCTAATGCTTATTCTTTTTCTTTCCTTTTGTACACGTTTTGTGTATATATTGGTTGTTACTAAACTGGGATAACAATTTACATATTATTTTATTTCAAGTAGCTATTTTGGACTGTTAAAATATCAAATTGATATACATTTTTATTATGGCACTAAACTATAATCTGTTCCCTCATTCAAAAGTGCTGTAGTTTAAGCATCATAAGTTTTACTACGATCCATAATATGATTCATTGTAAGTCTTAAATCATCTACTCTAGTTTCTCCTTACCCTACCAAAAGGGAGAATGCTTTGGACAACTGCACCAGTTTCCCTCTTTGAACTGATGTGTTAGACACAGCTCCCCACAGTATTATGAATAATTTTACTCCATGGCAAAATGTTTATTTTCATGCTATGTCCAGAGTCACCTTGCCACAAATACCATAAAGAGAGTTGTTTTAATTCAGTCTCGGCCTTTACTGAACACGCCTTTTGGTGCTAGGAATTCCCATGCATTTATTTCTCATCTGATTTGCATCTACTGTAACTAAACTGCTTCATGGTAGCCTAATAATTTTCTTTTTCGTTAACCGTCCCTCTTTTCAAAACTAGATTTATCTCACTATAGCATTTCTGTCTTCTATCTTGTATTTTATATCTGTACATTTCCTGCTTCAATCTTATTTTTTTGATCTGGTTTGATTTTTTGATATTGCTTTGTTTATAATCTAATCTGAGTTTGCTTTTGTTTAAATTGGACATAATTTTTAGAAGATCTTTAAAAATAGAAAGCACCAAAATGTATTACTTTAATCATTTCCAAATTATCATGATAATGAATTTTCTCATACTGATTTTTGAATAAAAAACATTATAAGTGTTGATAGTGGAATGATAGTCAAATTTTTTTCTGCATTGAGGCACTAAGAACAAAATTCTTCTTTTTGATAAAAAAGAGATATTTAAAAAATTATCTATGTTTTTATTTAAAAGTGTATGTAGACTTTTATTGTAAATGACATTGTTTCCTTTTTTTCCTGGCAAATGTCAAGAAGTGCTTAGAAAAATGTAGAGAAAGATGAGTTATTCATGTGAGACATTTTAATTTGTTTTAGTGATATTTTTCAATTCCTGATTTATGAGAGGTTTGAATGATTTTTTATGACTTTTCTGATCAGATAATAACCAATTAAATACAGAAATCAGAAGTTCAGGTTTATAGTAATGCTTAAGGGACCATTGGCTTAAAACGATGCTGCCTCTCACACCTGCAGCTGTGTGCAATTGTGCTGAGTGTTGTGCTTCTGGCTATAAATGTGAATCAGCCAGGGAATCTCTGCTCCAAATGTCTTTTTGGTCCCCAAAACACAGGGAAAGGGCCATCTGGGGCCATTTTTTGTTATTGTTGGAAAGGATAAGTGGAAATAGCTTAAACCTTGGGCTTGAAACTGGTACCCTGTCACTTCTGCCTATATTCTAATGACCAAATCAAGTCATGTGATCAAGTCCAAGATCAATAAAATGGGAAATGTATTTTTTCCAAGGAAGTTTAGGATGAGGAGTAATGTTTTTTAATATTGAATTTACCATACTGCCCCTCCGCTGTTAATTAATAGCTCCATTATTTAAAATGTAGCTAAAATATATATTACTACTGTATTTTTCCCTTCCTTTTTAGAAATAGATATTAATTTATTCTTTGATTTATATAAATTTAATATATTAAATAATATATGTTAAATGATACATTAAATGATATTTAATATATTAAATGATATTGTGACCAACTATATATTTACAAAAAATATTTCTATTTGTGTTTCTTTGCGTTGATACTTGGCACAAATATTTTGCTTTTCCTGAAATCATGTTCACCAGAATTTTCTCACTAAAATGTATACAACATATTTTTAACCTCTATCAGTCTAAATTTACAGCTTGATCTGAGCTTTGTGCAGAGATTTAAGTTGTCATGAAGATAAGATAAAGTTGTCAGTGCTTTGTAAACATTGTGTGAAAGAATTAATTTTCTAATGTTTTTTAGGTCATATAATTTCTGTTTTGGTCTGCAATATGATACTATTTGCTGGAAAAATTATAGACTCAATCACATATACATTGCTTACTCAGTTCAAGTCTTTAACAGTTTTGTGTTGACAAAATATTTCATCATCTTGTAATTTTAGTGTGAATTCAGTCATATATACAGTATCACCAATTCTCCCTCTGGCCAAATCCTAAAACTTATACAATACCGCTGTGCAAATAAGAACAAGGTTTCTTTCTTTATTTCCATTTTCAATGATAGGATAAATTACTATTTGAAAGTGGAAAATGATAGTGTTTAATAGGATTTTGTCAAAAAGACCTTTATTTCCTCTTTACCTTTTAACTATTTGTATTTCTCACAGCTTTCTTTTGGAACTTCTCTTCTTTATCATTTCTCTGAGTAACATAACTGCCTCCCATGGCTTCAATAAATATCTTTCCATATGGTAATGGCTCTATTATATACATCTCATATCTCCTTCATAAGCTCAAAACCTATATTAGAAAATCTGTATTCATCATCACACATGAATATATTATAAACAGCTCAAACTCAGCATATTAAAATTATTTATTAATTTCTTGATCAACCATATTATTCCTCTTTTAATTCTGTTTGGTTGACAGTATTGCTAATGACATAGTCTGTTAAGCAGGAAACTTCACTGCTACAGAAAGGGACAGCCAAGTCACATTTGACCTTTGAGAACAGAGTTATTGGCTTTCCCTATTATCAGGGCTTATTAACCTAACCACTCTGTGATTCAGTTAATATCATTGTACTTCTAATATCTGTAGTCATCAGCTAGGAAGCCTCTCTGTCTTTCCTAAGCATTCTGTTCTAGGTAACAATTGATGGTTACAGACTGATGGCTTAATGGCTTAAAACTGCATTGTGTTATTATTGCTTAGGTTCCTGTAGGTTGATGGTCTTAGCTGGGGGTTCATCTCTGGACATGCTCATGAAGTTTTGGTCAGATTTTCAATTGGATTGAAGTAATCTGAAAGACTGACTGGACTGAACATCCAAAATGACTCAGTCCATGTGGTTGCCGGTTCTGCTGGAGCTGTTTAGCCGAGCACCTACCTGTTGCCCCTCTGGGTAACTTGGACTTCTCAGTATGGTAGTTGCTGTATCATATTGATAAAAGCAGTCATAAAATAGTGGAAAATAAACTCTGCTCTTCAGTGGGAACAAGGTCATTTTATAGAAAAAGTGTACATAGAAGATGGGAGATAGTTCCTCAGCCATCTTTGAAAAATATTATATTCCAAACTTACAACTCCACATCAATTTATCTGTGTTGAAAGATCAATTCACCAAATGATCTGTATTTTATTTTAACACATTTACTTATTTATCTAAGACTTATTTAAACTATTTTTAGAGTTTATTGTAATACTTAAGGGACTTTTGGCATGTTTTGGAAATCCTGGATTCAAGAGCCTTCAAGCTCTTCCACTGACCATCAATCTGACCTTTTTATGCTCTTCTCTACTCTCTTCACTGGTCTTCCTCTCAACTTTTTCTTAGTCTCCTATCTTTTATGCTCATTTCTTTTGTTCTCAGCCTGCAATTTGTCCTTCTCTGCAGCTGCAGCTCAAGCTTGTGTTCAGTGTTGATTGTATTTTCCATCTTTCCCCTAGCAACTACTCATTTTTTAAAACATGGCACTCCCACAGTACTTATCACATTGCTTATTTATATTATTTACCTTTTTATGTCCTTTCCTAGACAGAGCAACTAGAGGTCAAAGACAGTGTCTTGTTCATTTTTATAGCTTCATTACCAGGCTTGACTCAGAGTAGGCCTTCGATAAATGTTTGCCTATTGAATTAGTTATGATTCAAAACATCTTGATAGCTTTTAGTGTGGGTCCAGAAACAAGAAGGTGAAATTTAACAGCAGTAAATATAAATTTCATTATTTCAGCTCAAATGGTCTGCTTTAGTGTTTTTGAGAATGACTTTTCTTATTGGCAGGTCATGTGAGAAAATTCTCATGGGATTTTAGCAAATACAATTTCAATATTAGTCATGTATTTAAAAAATGTAGTACAATGTTAGACATGATGAAGACCCTAGAAATAATTTCATTTAAGGAAATATAAAAAGGAGTGAAAGTGTGTGTCTTAGAGAAGCCTTAGTGAAAATATGATATTTTTTTCAGTCAGTTGATAAGCAACATGTGTGGATTCTGTCAGCTGATGAATATTTCTGTTCTAATTATGCCTTTTGGAACTTGGGGGAATAACTACAGAATAGGTTCAGGAACACACTGAGTCCACTGTGAGATCTTAGCTGAAGCGCCATTGATTGCCTGATCTCCATAAACTCCTACTCTGACTGGTGGACCATGGTAATGCTTTGGATCCCTTGGAATTAGTGTCAGATAAGAACCACTTTATCCAATAGTCCCTGAAAGATCTGATTATGTTTTTTTCCCCAGTGTACAGTTACTTTTGTAAAAAGTAACTTTCCCTTTGGGGGAGGCTAGGAGAGATTACCAATATACATTTTTGGCATCAATTTCATGTAAGAGATCCTGAGTTTGTAACCTAGCCAATCTGAGAATTAATTGAGGAGCCGTGACTCTTTATTTTTATCATCCAAGTTATCCATTTGTTCACTTGATCTTAGAACTTTTCTACTTATACAGAACAAGGAAGAATTTAGTGCGCTTCCTGTCTATTTTACTTCTAGAAACACAATAATCAATTAGCCAATGCCACTGATTTGTGCACTCAACAGACTTGAGTGTGAGCAAGTTCCAGGAGATGGTGAAGGACAGGGAAGCCTGGTGCGCCGCAGTCCACTGGGTCGCAAACAGTCAGACATGACCGAGTGACTGAACAACTTTGTTTGCAAACAAGACTATTCTGATCTCGGCTCTAATTGGGCCATCCGTAGTGGTAACCACGCCCCCTTCCCCTTGACAGCTGAGTGCTGCCCTTGGCCTTGCTACTCAGGATCCGATTACGCTCATTACATTTAGGCTTCTTGTTACAGAGACTGTAGTTCCCACAGTAAAATCTGACTACAGGGGAGGGTGATCACGGGCGTTCTTCAAAGATGCCAGGGCTCCTTTCCCAAATCTATTCCTTATAGTTGCAGTGAAAGGTTGTCACTTAACCCTCCCAGTTTGGTTGAATAGATCTTACATGGTAAGTATACTGTCACATTCCTATCTCTCTAAGACTTTAAATACCTTCCTCTGCATTAAACCAAAGCAAGTTTAGCATATCTAACTCACTTCTTGTGGGCAACATTTTGGCCTATTTCAGCCAGTAAACCGATTGAAATGTTAGAGACCTTTCTAACTGCTCAAGCTGTGTTAAATGCAGAGTCTCTATTTAGTGAGTTGATGTCAGCAAATGTAGCCTGATCCAGCTTTATGTTCTTTACAGCACTTGTCTTTCTTCCTAATATTCACTGCTACACCTGTTCCCCAGATTTTTGCCTGTACAATTTAGAAAATTCAAATAGTTATTTTGGAGTGTAATACACCTTTTCGTTGATCATACTTTGCATTTCAAAGGAGCCGATGTTGTTGTTCAGTCACCTATTGACTGTTCGTGCCCGACCTGTTTCAGCCCCATGGACTGTAGCATGATACGGCCTCCCTGTTCCTCACCATCTCCTGAAGTTTGCCCAAGTTTATGTCCATTGCATCAGTGATGCTATCCAGTCATCTCATCCTCTGATTCCCTCTTCTCCTTCTCCCTTCAGTCTTTCCTAGCATCAGATCTTTTCCAATGAGTTGGCTGTTTGCATCAGGTGAGCAAAACACTGGAGTTTCAGCTTCACCATCAGTCCTTCCAAAGAGTACTCAGGGTTGATTTCCCTTAAGACTGAATGGTTTGATCTCCTTGCTGTCCAAGGGACTCTCAGGACTCTTCTCCAGCACCACAGTTTGAAGGCATCAATTCTTTGGTGCTCTCCCTTCTTTATGGTCCAACTCTCACAACTGTACACAACCACTGGGAAGACCATAGCCTTGACTATATGGAGCTTTGTTGGCAGAGTAATGTCTCTGCTTTTCAACACACTGTCTAGGCTTGTCATAGCTTTCCTCCAGAGAAGCAATTGTCTTCTGATTTCATGGCTGCAGTCACCATCTGCAGTGATTTTAGAGCCCAAGAAGAGGAAATCTGTCACTCCTTCCACCTTTTCCCCTTCTAGTTGCCATAAAGTGATGGGACTGTATGTCATGATCTTAGTTTTTTTTTTTTAATATTTAGTTTTAAGCTGGCTCCTTCACTCTCCTCCTTCACCCTCATCAAGAGGCTGTTTAGTTCCTCTCCGCTGTCTGGCATTAGAGTGGTATCATCATGTATCTGAGGTTGTTGAGCCAATAGTGTAGTTCCAGTCTGAATGACAGCAAGTTCAAAACCCAAAATAGTCAGTGTTTCAGCTCAAGGCTTAAGGAAGGAAAATACTGGACTGATTCCATGTTAGAAAGAAATGAAGGGTGGAATTTGAAGAAAGTCAAATTGGGAAAATTTCTGCAGAGTTATAGTTGTCAAAACACAAATTTTTTTCTCAAGACTAAATTAGTAAATTCACTTTTATAGAAAGTATTCGGAAGATGAACACATATGCCTGGAATTTTTAGGATGGATGCCTATGTTCAGCTAGTCATTGTTTCCTCTAACAAGCAACAAACGTTTTTCCAGTAACATGTGCAAGACATACATTATGATGAGAGCAATGTGTTTTGCTTCATTATTGTTTTTCAAAGGCTTGAGGATTATAGCCTAGAGGATCATATAGAAATTCTAAGAATATAAGTAATTACAGAGTCAAGAACAGGGATTTCTGTGGTGGTCCAGTGGTTAAGACTCTGCTTCCAATTTAGGGGGCACAGGTTCAATCCCTAGTTGGAAAATGAGGTCCCAAATGTTGTGCAGTGTGGCCCAATATATGTATGTATGTGTGTGTGTGTGTGTGTGTGTGTGTGTGTGTGTGTGTGTGTGTATAATATGAAAAAGAACATGAGTGGAGGTAATAAGAGCACTGCATTAGAGGATGAACTAGAATGACCTCTAAGATTCTGTCAAATTATAAGGGACTCTAGTTCCTAAAAATGATATGGTAATGCAAACAAGTTTGTTCTCTTTAATGCCCTTGGCTCATTTCTTAATTCTCTATAAGTTGACACTTTAACAAATATTTACTTTTTAAGTGAAACACTAATTTACTTATGATAGGTCTGTTGCATTTATAAAACTACCTAATTCATCATTTAGGCACAATTCTGGTGTTATCTCAGAAAACTCATGTATTTCCTTTTTCAGACAAAAATATTTATAAGCCTTATTCTTCCTTTCAGGTTTAATAGTTTCTAAAAAGTTAATTGAAAGAAAAGGCCTGGGAAGTGACTGAATTTGAAAAAAGAGTGTTTATTTCTTTACAACATTGGGTTATTCTACAAAGATTACTGCCTAAAAATGGAATCTTTCTTCATTATTTAGGAGTTCAAGCTGACAAGTCCAATAAAAACCTATAAACTAAGACTGGGAATTGGATTCCGTGATATCTGTGATTCTGTGATATTGAAAATATTATACCTCTAGGCTAGAATAGTGGCATAATAAAGACCTGATTTACCCTTCTCAACCTCTGATTGGAATTCTAGAAAAGAAAGAAAAGTGAAACCTACATGAGCATTGGAAAAATGAGTAAGAGTTTATTACAAGAAATATGGGAATTGATAATCCCATGTTCTTTAAAATTGATGAAGATGGCTTAAGAAGCATGATAAAAATCAGCTTCTTTTGAGCTGAAATTGAAAGTTTTTCTGTAGAATAGTTGAGAGATTCTGTGATCATCTCCAAGGCTTTAGCTGAGAGATGAAGAAAATCTAAGATCAAGTAGAGGATAAAAATTCTTGACATTCTAGAAAACTCAAGAACTGGAAGTTGTCAAATGAAAAGACTTGTGGTGAGTAAAATCATAAAGTGAAAATATTGTTACAGAATTAAATGCACATTTTAGAAATTATTACAAAGATGGAAGATTATATTTTAAAAGGCAACAGTAAAAACATAATCTGGGTCTGAAAGTGAAAAAGTGAAAGTGAAGTCTCTTAGTCATGTCCGACTCTTTGTGACTCCATGGACTATAGCCTATGAGGCTCCTCCATCCATGAAATTTTCCAGGCAGGAGTACAGGAGTGTGTTGCCATTTCCTTCTCCAGGGGACTGTCCCCTCCCAGAGATTGAATCTGGGTCTATATTGCCCAAATCAGTCAGCAGAAAAGAAAACAAAGAGTAAGGTTTGAAACTTCATCTTATATACTGTGTAGACAGGAGTAGCTATTTCATTTTTTTACTTTATACTTAAAGAACATAGACTGACATGTGTTTCTAAATGTACAGCAAAGTTTAGTTTTTCCCTCTTTTGATAGTTATATCCTTCTGGTCTATACCATACCATTGAGTTTTTTATTTTGTCCTTGAGTTGTCCATTTTTTAGTTTTCCTCATGGAAACATACTCTTTCCAACTGTCTAGAAATATACTCTATACCCACAGTCTCCATATAGAACCTCATTTTCCTTGGTACTGGTCACTGCAAATTAAACACAGATACTCCAGCAGTGTGGTACTCTGTATTCCTTTGCTATGTTATATTTTTATTCTCAACAGTGGCCCAGAGGACTTTGGGTAATTAAAGACTATTACAGTGTGGGAGGGGTAAATTAAACCTGTATGCTAAATAGGACTAGTCTATGGGAAAGCACACAGAAAGTATGACTTTTAATAGGACTTTCCCAATGGCCTAGGCTACTTCCTTACCTCAGGCATCTCAGCTCAGATCTGGGTGTTCCTGACAACAAGAAGAGAATCTCAAATTGACTTTTCAAATATTTTCAAACATAGTAACTACAAAATCATCTTAAAAAGTTTGTAAGTAAAATATCCAGGCAAATATAAATCAAGAAGACATGAGTTGTAAATTTAATTTCAGACAAAATGCAATTCATGGCCCAAATGTAATATAGGATATACAAAGATATGTAATATAGTTGTGAACATATTTGCAGCCAACAATGTATTCTTAACATGAATAAAGCAAGAGCTGACCAAACTACAGAAATAATAAACCAACAACAAATAAAGATGAAGATTTTAACATATTCCTTTGAAAATTAGATAGTAAGAAAGAAATAAGTAAAGATGTTTGAATAATATAAGTAGAATAGTTTTGTTTTTACATTTATGCTCAGCAAGAGGAGAAAGTTCTTTCCAGTCACACACAGGAGATATTCATAAAATTTGACAAAATAGTTCACAAAGAAAGCTTTAATACAGTCCCCAAGTCAGTTTCATGGAGACTGTGTTGTTTTATCAAGCCCAATGCTGCTGAACTACCCTGGCTTGAAAAAGGAACTGAGAAGAGTAGTGAAATTCTTAGCACAGTG
Organism: Antilocapra americana; assembly: GCA_007570785.1. NCBI lineage: Eukaryota > Metazoa > Chordata > Mammalia > Artiodactyla > Antilocapridae > Antilocapra > Antilocapra americana. The sequence goes on along the minus strand of ML660200.1, from coordinate 61,426,813 downwards.
AAACATGGCTCAGTCAGCTATATTCTTGGGATATGTGTACTTTCTGTATATGTGCTGTACTTCAATCGGGAGGGAGGTGGGAGGGGGGTTCTGGAAGGGGAACACATGTATACCCATGGTGGATTCATGTCAATGTATGGCAAAACCAACACGATAATCTAAAGAAAATAAAAAACAAAAACAAAAACAAATAGAGATCACCCAAATTTAACCGGAGTAAAATTAAATCCCATTGGAGTTTGGTTGGAATTACATTAAACCTTGCAAATAATTTGGAAAGGATAAACATCTTTAAAAAATGATAATGTAAAGAAAAATAAATATATTAAAAAAAGAAAAAAATTATTTTGAAGAACTCAATAGCTATTATAAAACATATCATATATAGAAATGATCTATCTAGAATAGTTTTCTTGGTAGTCATGCAGTATAAGTTTTCTTGAGTTTTCTTGGTATTCAATCATTTAAAAGTGTTTTGGCGAGTGAAGTTGTTTAGATAGACCATGGTACAGGTGAGTTCAATGCTGTAGCTTGCATTGATGCATCTGCACTCATAAATTATACAAATAGCAAGTCAATATTAGCATTTTATCTACCTAATAAATTTGAGTAAAGTTGCTGAGACCATATACTTTGTGTCTAAAGAGAAATACTTTATGTATTTCTTACATGGAATAATGTTGATCCGATGGTCAAGCAGATAACAGTGTGTAACTTTATTTTGCATATTCTACTACCATATACTTGAAGGCCATTTAAAATATTTTATTTGAAAAATATCTATAGTTGGCATATCTGTTCTATGAGGCTTGTTTATTTCTTTACAGAGAGAACATTTTTGAAAATGAGATTAGAACACATTACCTTATGTAGTAACAATACCAGAAGCAACTAGGATAGTTTTTATAGACTAGGTAAGAAAATGAATTAATGGCTTATCCCTGTCACTCTTGAGAGTATAATTTTTTATGAATTCAGAAATATGTTCAGTCTATAATCCTGATGGTAATATCAAATTCCTGTTATTCATAATAGTTTATCCATCATTGAGGGGATAATTGCACATTATTTATAGCTTTTGGTTATCAAATTTGATTTGCAATTTCAGATAATGTAAATGTCTTAATTTTTAAATTAAAAAGAAGACTGTGACCTATATATATTTCCCAGCACTGAAAATGTGCATGGTCTGTTCTTTACAAATATCTATTTACACTTGTAGTAACAAGGTTTTGAAGAGCTGTTATTACCAAGAAAGATACTAGCTGATCAATAGGCTAGGATAAATATAATTAGTATAATTTTAGTAATAAGTTTATCTGGTTTGTTGTTATTTATGCAACTTCAAATCACCCTGATCTACACATCTTTTTCTTCTTAAGATTAAATTCTCTTTTTGAAATATGTGACAAGTTTATATTATACATTATGTCTTGCATTCATGAACTGAAGGAACAATGTTAATTCAGTTTCTCTTAGTTTTTACATCTCCACTTTTAAAAATAGCTGTTTATATATAAAATTTGTTTTAGTCTTTGCTTAGAGTTTTCTAATGTTGGTTATTTAACTGATTTATGATAAGTATACATGGTGCTTTTCATCTTTCCTGGTGAGAGAGATGTTGCTACAAGAGAATACCTTGAAATCACTGTAGTCACTCTTCCTATATTGTCTGAAGAAAGGCATGGTGTATGTATCTGCTTTATGTCAGGCTCAATCCTCATGGAAGGGACTGGGATTCTGGGTCCTTGATGTTACTATCACCAGAATCAATCTAGACCCGTTGCTCCTCTGGGGTGGCTCTTTGCACTAGGACAGAGCTGCATCTGTGAAATTAGTGTTTTAGAGTTAAGGATAAGTCCCTTAGAGCATGCTCAGAGGACCAGGGTGCTCTGAACAGAGATAGGACCCTTCTGAAAAGAGTCATAGGAAAGGAATTTCATTAACATTAGAACCTTCCTTTTCTCAGACCCCCTAAATCTCAGGTTAAAAATAACCTGAAAATATCATCTTGAACTTTTCTCTTTTTTATTATTTTCTTCAATTGTTAGTGAACTTCCTAAAAAGTGAAATTTGCATTGGAGATGCTTAAACAAACGGAAGCTCATTAATTACATCAAGTGTATTTTTACTGTCAGTTAATTTTGTACTTAGTCTATGTTTTAAATTTGCTTTGAGGAAATAAGTATCTGCTCTATCAAGTTTGGGCTTCCCTGGTGGCTCAGTGGTAGAGAATCCTCCTGCAATGCAGGAGATGTGGGTTGGATCCCTGGGTGGGGAAGTGGCAACCCACTCCAGTATTCTTGCCTAGGAAAGGCTAAGGACAGAGGAGCCTAGTGGGCCACAGCCCATGGGGTGGCAAGAGTCAGAGAGGACTCATCAACTAAACAACAGCTATTGTATTTTGTCTTTAAAAACTTAAATTGGAATTTTGATGACACTTGACAATGACTTGATTCTAACTCAGGAATATCTAATATGATATTTAAATGAAAAAACAGTTGTGTTTTGATGAATGATCAGAGAAGAAAAGAAACGGGGTCATGGCTTCAAAGCATTGGTCCAAGTGTTAATATTCCAACCAACCAGGAGATGTCACTATTGTGTATAGAATTATCAAAGAAGAAAAAATATAGAGTCAATAACTTCTCTACAGTTCCATTGTGCCTCTCCTAATCTTGCTAAATTTCCTCTAGAGCTCTTTGAAAGAAAACACTGGGGTGAAACGTTGTCTTCAAACTGACAGGCACCAAAAAATTACTACCTTTATTGGACAGGCATGCCAGTCAGTCACACTCCTACGTCTTTTCATTTGGAAAAAAGAAGTGAAAGTACATTGGCAGAAAAATTCCACCTTAATTAATAATTTTGTATGGGGCAAACTGGGAATTAATAACCACACACTAGATCTGTTTTACCTCTAGCAAAAGAATGTGTCTATCATAAATAATTTAGCATACATTAATTAAGAAATCAAACTATTGTGCAAATGCCTATGATTAAAGTAATCGTTCATTTAAAACAGAGAAAATAAGCTGCCAAATATACATTTCATCTTGAGTTTAATGGGTGTCACTAATAGATTACATTTTTAAACAATACATTTAGTCTGTTAGAGTTCTATTTTTAAAGAAAATGATGTTGACATTTCTGTACCTGGTGTTATGAGAAACATTAAAAAAGATGTTTACTTCAGTTCTTGCATAGTTATTTTACAGTTTAGACAAGAAACCATATTGGTGAGGTACCTTCTTTGTGGGTAAAAAAACTTTGCTGGACAAATTTACTCTGAGAGCAAACAGTGAGGGAAGACAGGAAGACATGAACTGGATCCCAGTTGCCTGCAAGACTTAGTGGTCTGAACAGCTGGACTTATTTCAGGTCACTGGCAGGTTTGACAGGATGGACATCAAAGTGATGACCACTAGACAACATCAGGAATGTTTCCCACTGAGTTATTTTCACAGAATATTTTCTTATTTTACCCTTCTCTTCATTTAGCCCCAACTGAAGTCTACCCTAAATACATATTTTTATGCATTGAGACATAGTGACTGACTTGGTTGAAATTAGAAAGCATTCCTTTTTCTGGTTTAGGTAGTACAATAAAAGTGACTAACTTAAAAAAAAGCTTTTAAAAAGAATAACAATAGCAAGCTCTAATTTGTATTCAGAAAACTAAGATCATGGCATCTGGTCCCATCACTTAATGGGAAATAGATGGGGAAACAGTGCAGACAGTGTCAGACTTTATTTTTTGGGGCTCCAAAATCACTGCAGATGGTGACTGCAGCCATGAAATTAACAGACACTTACTCCTTGGAAGGAAAGTTATGGCCAATCTAGATAACATATTGAAAAGCAGAGACATTACTTTGCCAACAAAGGTCCACCTAGTCAAGGCTATGATTTTTCCAGTAGTCATGTATGGATGTGAGAGTTGGACATGAAGAAAGCTGAGCACCGAAGAATTGATGCTTTTGAACTGTGGTGTTGGAGAAGACTCTTGAGAGTCCCTTGGACTGAAAGGAGATCCAACAAGTCCATCCTAAAGGATTTCAGTCCTGGGTGTTCATTGGAAGGACTGATGTTGAAGCTGAAACTCCAATACTTTGGCCACCTGATGTGAAGAATTGACTCATTGGAAAAGACTCTGATGCTGGGAAAGATTGGAGGCATGAGGAGAAGGGGATGACAGAGGATGAGATGGCTGGATGGCATCACCGACTCGATGGACATAGGTTTGTGTAGACTCCGGGAGTTGGTGATGGACAGGGAGGCCTGGCGTGCTGTGATTCATGAGGTAGCAAAGAGTCCAACACGACTGAGTGACTGAACTGAACCGAACTGAGCTGAATGCCTATCAGGGATACCAAGGCTTCCCTTGTGGCTCAGACTGTAAAGAATCTGCCTGGAATGCAGGGGACCTGGGTTTGATCCCTGGGTTGGGAAGATCCCCTGGAGGAGGACATGGCAACCTACTCTAGTATTCTTGCCTGGAGAAGCCCCATGGACAGAGGAGCCTGGAAGGCTACAGTCCAGAGGATCGCAAAGAGTTGGACATTACGGAGTGATTAAGGGCAGCACACAATGCCTATCAAGTGTTTACTATGTATCAGATATTATTACATGTACTTTGTGTGCAGTACAATGTACTCCTCTTAATAAATCTGTGAGGTAGGTTCTAGTATAATTGAAACACAGAGAGGGTCAGTAAATTATCCAGTGTTACTATACTAAAGAGAGGCAGAGTGGAGTTCCAAACCCTGACCGTGTAGCATTAGAGACTGGTTTTAACCACACTATTCTGTATTACATCTCTGAAATATTTGTAACACATCATTTAGCTGAGGTTATGTCTTTTGTAAAATTTGTTGTTGCAATTTTCTGCTGATAACAAGTGGGAAGAGGTTTTCATGATCCACCCTAACCTACTAACATAGATGAAAGAAAATGATCCTATTAAAATCTAGGCACTGATTTTATTTTTTTTATTAATCTTAACCTATTTTAATATTTAGAAGAGCCAGGGAATTTAATCTTCCTTCAGTGAATAATATTTTTATTCCTAAAAAGATGGAAATTTTTAGTGAGGGATCATTACAAACCAAAGGTTTTTGAATTGTGATCTCATTATTTAAGAAGTGAAAGAATTGGAACTGTTTTCTTTTCTAGCTTTGTGAACAACAGCACCCATTTGAAAGGCTGTGATTAGGGTGAATATTTTAACCCAAGAGAATTGCAAAATATATTGACCCATGTACGGCTACAGTATCTGATCTGGCACCTAACATAACAAATAGACAATTTATCAGTTTAAAGCCAAACTGAAAACAGGGTGCATTCTAAATGTATTTCTTTAGATATTTTTTTATTGTAAAAGAGGAGAGAAACACCTTAAGATAAATGTCTGTGCTAATTTTTTTATGGCTTATTGACTCTAACAAGTATATGAGAATCTTTTGAGATTTCTTAATTGAGATTAGAGGTGATGAGTTATTTCATTACCTCTAGGGCAATGGGATGGGGTTTGTATTGATATATAAAATAGAAGTTTCCGGATAATAAGATCCCTAGGCAATTCATTTGAGCCATTTAGTTTATTTTTCCTTTTTATTGAGATATACTTGACATGAAGTATTGTATAAGTTTAAGCCTACCATGTTGATTTGATATATTTATAAATTATACTATGCTTACCAGGGTAGTGTTAGCCAGCACTAATTCTATCAAAATTATCTTATTTTTGTGATGAGAACATTTAAAATTTAATCTCAGCAACTCTGAAATATAATAGAGTATTATTGACTAAAATCACTATGCTATGCGTTAGGTCTCCAGAACTTATTTATCTTCACTGACACTGGGAAGTTGTTGCTCCAACATCTCCCTGTTCCCCTGGCCCCCAGCCTCTGGTCTACACCATTCTTTCTTGGTTTCTTTGAGTTTGGCTTTTTTAGATTCCACATATACGGTTTACTCTTGGATAGCACAGGGGTTAGGGGCGATGACCTTCTACTCAAGTCAGATTTTTGCATATAACTTACTCTACTCAGTGTCCGTGGTTTCCCACTGGCAAATTCAGCCAACCATGGATGGTAAAGTCCTGCAGTATTTACTCTTGAAAAAAATCTTTAAGGGGATCTCCACAGTTCAAATCCATGTAAGGGCTAACTGTAAATGATATGATATAGCAACTGTCTTTTCTGTCTGGCACTTCATTTAGCATAAAGCCCCCAGGGTTCATTCAGGGTGCTGTAAATGGCAGAGTTTCCTTCTCCCTTATGGCTGAATAATATTCCACTTTTGTGTGTATGTGTGTGTGTGTATTTCACATCTGCTTTATCCATTCATTTGTGGATGAACATAGATTGTTTCCACATCTTGGCTGTTGTGAGCAATGCTGCAATAAACATGGGAGTGAAGATATCTTTTCCATACCTTGTTTTTATTTCTTTTGGATATATACCAAGAGTGGGATTGCTGGATCATATGATAGTTCTATTTTAATTTTTTGAGGAACTTCCATACTATTTTCCATAGTGATAGAACCAATTTATGTTCCCACCAACAGTGCACCAGAGTGTCTTCTTCTCAACATCCTATTTAAATAATGCTCAAAATTCTCCAAGCCAGGCTTCAGCAATATGTGAAGTGTGAACTTTCAGATGTTCAAGCTGGATTTATAAAAGGCAGAGGAACCAGAGATCAAATTGGCAATATCCACTGGATCATCGAAAAAGCAAGAGAGTTCCAGAAAAACATCTATTTCTGCTTTATTGACTATATCAAAGCCTTTGACTGTGTGGATCACAATAAACTGTGGAAAATTCTGAAAGAGATGGGAATACCAGATGACCTGACCTGCCTCTTGATAAACCTGTATGCAGATCAGAAAGTAAGTTAGAACTGGACATAGAACAACAGACTGCTTCAAAATAGGAAAAAGCGAGACAGCAAAAGGAACACAGACGTATAGAACAGACTCGTGGACTCTGTGGATGAGGGCAAGGGTGGGATGATATGGGAGAATGGCATTGAAACATGTTAATTATCATATGTGAAATCAATCGCCAGCCCAGGATTGATGCTCGGGGCTGGTGCACCGAGATGTCCCAGGGGGAGGGAATCGGGAGGGAGGAGGGAGGGGAGTTCTGGAGGGGGAGCATATTTAAACCCATGGTGGTTTCATGTCACTGTATGGTAAAACCAATAAAAAAAAAAAAGGAAAAAAAATAGGAAAAGGCGAATGTCAAGACTTTATATTGTCACTGTGTTTATTTAACTTATATGCAGAGTACATCATAAGAAACGCTAGGCTAGATGAAGCACAACTTGGAATCAGAATGCTGGGAGAAATATCAATAACCTCAGATAAGCAGATGGCACCATGCTTGTTGTAGAAAATGATAAGAACTAAAGAACCTTTGATGAAAGTGAAAGACAAGAGTGAAAATGTTGGCTTATAGCTCAACATTCAGAAAACTGAGATCATGCCATCCAGTCCCATCACTTCATGGCAAATAGATGGAAAAACCGTCTAAACGTTGGCTGACTTTATTTTTTGGGGGGCTCTAAAATCACTGAAGATGGTGATTGCAACCATGAAATTAAAAGACATTTACTCCTTGGAAGGAAAGCTATGACCAACCTAGACAGCATATTAAAAGGCAGAGACATTACTTCGTCAACAAATACCCATTTAGTCAAGGCTATGGTTTTTCCAGTGGTCATGTATGGTTGTGAGAGTTGGACTATAAGGAAAGCTGAGAGCCGAAGAATTGATGCTTTTGAACTGTGGTGTTGGAGAAGACTCCTGAGAGTCCCTTGGACTGCAAGGAAATCCAACCAGTCTATCATAAAGAGATCAATCTTGGGTGTTCATTGGAATAACTGATGTTGAAGCTGAAACTCCAATCCTTTGGCCACCTGATGCAAAGAACTGACTCTTTGAAAAAGACCCTGATGCTTGGAAAGCTTGGGGTCAGGAGGAGAAGAGTACAACAGAGGATGAGATGATTGGATGGCATCACTGACTCAATGGACATGAGTTTGGGGTAAATTCCAGGAGTTGGTTTTTGGACAGAGGGGCTTGGCGTGCTGCGGTTCATGGGGTTGCAAGGAGACAGGCCTGAGTGGCTAAACTGAACTGAACTGATGGAACCAGATGCCATGATCTTAGTTTTTGGAATGTTGAGCTTTAAGCCAACTTTTTCACTCTCCTCTTTCACTTTCATCAAGAGGCACTTTAGCTCCTCTTCACTTTCTGCCATAAAAGTGGTGTCATCTGCATATCTGAGGTTATTGATATTTCTCCCAGCATTCTTGATTCCAGCTTGTGCTTCATCCAGCCTAGCATTTCTTATGATGTACTCTGCATAAAAGTTAAATAAGCAAGGTGACAATATACAACCTTTACATTCTCCTTTTTGTATTTGGAACCAGTCTATTGTTCCATGTCCACTTCTAACCTTTGCTTCCTGACCTGTATACAGATTTATCAAGAGGCAGATCAGGTAGTCTGATATTCCTATCTCTTTCGGAATTTTCCACAGTTTATTGTGATCCACACAATCAAAGTCTTTGGCATAGTCAATAAAGCAGAAATAGATGTTTTTCTGGAACTCACTTGCTTTTTTGATGATCTAGCTAATGTTGGCAATTTGATCTCTGGTTCCTTTGTCTTTTCTAAAATGAGCTTGAACATCTGGAAATTCATTGCTCACGTGTTCTCGAAGGCTAGCTTAGAGAATTTTGAGCATTACCTTATTAGCGTGTGAGATGAGTGCTATGGACGGAAGTTCGTGACATTGTACAGGAGACAGGGATCAAGACCATCCCCATGAGAAAGAAATGCGAAAAAGGAAAATGGCTGTCTGAGGAGGCCTTACAAATAGCTGTGAAAAGAAGAGAAACCAAAAGCAAAGAAGAAAACGAAAAATATTCCCATTTGAATGTAGAGTTCCAAATAATAGCAAGGAGAGATAAGAAAGCCTTCCTCAGCGATCGCTGCAAACAAATAGAGGAAAACAATAGAATGGGAAAGACAAGAGATCTCTTTAAGAAAATTAGAGATACAAAGGGAACGTTTCATACAAAGATGGGCTCAATAAATGACGGAAATGGTATGGACCTTACAGAATCAGAAGATATTAGGAAGAGGTGGCGAGAATACACAGAAGAACTGTACAAAAAGTTCTTCATGACTCAGATAATCATGATAGTGTGATCACTCACCTAGAGCCAGACATCCTGGAATGTGAAGTCAAGTGGGCCTTAGAAAGCATCACTACACACAAAGGTAGTGAAGGTGATGGAATTCCAGTTGAGCTATTTCAAATGCTGAAAGATGATGCTGTGAAAGTGCTGCACTCAATATGCCAGCAAATTTGGAAAACTCAGCAATGGCCACAGGATTAGAAAAGGTCATTTTTCATTCCAATCCCAAAGAAAGGCAATGTCAAAGAATGCTCAAACTACCACACTATTGCACTCATCTCACACGTTAGAAAGGCAATGCTCAAAATTCTGCAAGCCAGGCTTCAGCAATACATGAACCATGAACTTCCAGATGTTCAAGCTGGTTTTAGAAAAAGCAGAGGAACCAGAGATCAAATTGGCAACATCTGCTGGATCATCAAAAAAGCAAGAGGTCCAGAAAAACATCTATTTCTGCTTTATTGACTATGCCAAAGCCTTTGACTTTGTAGATCACAATAAACTGGAAAATTCTTAAAAAGATGAGAATACCAGACAATCTGACCTGCCTCTTGAGAAACATGTATGAAGGTCAGGAAGCAACAGTTAGAACTGGATATGGAACAATAGACTGGTTCCAAATAGGAAAAGGAATACGTCAAGGAATATTGTCACCTTGCTTATTTAATTCATTTGCAGAGTGCATCATGAGAATTGCTGGGCTGGAAGAAGCACAAGTTGGAATCAAGAATGCTTTGAGAAATGTCAGTAACCTCTGATATGCAGATAACACCACTCTTGTGGCTGCAACTGAAGAGGAACTTAAAAGCCTCTTGATCAAAGTGAAAGAGGAGCGTGAAAAAGTTGGCTTAAAGCTCAACATTCAGAAAACTAAGATCATGGCATCTGGTCCCATCACTTCATGGGAAATAGATGGGGAAACAGTGCAAACAGTGTCAGACTTTATTTTTTGGGGATCCAAAATCACTGCAGATGGTGACTGCAGCCATGAAATTAGAAGATGCTTACTCCTTGGAAGGAAAGCTATGACCAACCTAGACAGCATATTATAAAGCAGAGACATTACTTTGTCCACAAAGGTCCGTCTAGTCAAGGCTATGATTTTTCCAGTGGTCATGTATGGATGTGAGAGTTGGACTATAAACAAAGCTGAGTGCCAAAGAATTGATGCTTTTGAATTGTGGTGTTGTAGAAGACTCTTGAGAGTCCCTTGGACTGCAAAGAGATCCAACAAGTCCATCCTAAAGGAGATCAGTCCTGGGTGTTCATTGGAAGGACTGATGTTGAAGCTGAAACTCCAATACTTTGGCCACCTTATGCAAAGAGTTGACTCATTGGAAAAGACCCTGAAGCTGGGAAGGATTGGGGCCGGGAGGAGAAGGGGATGACAGAGGATGAGATGGCTGGATAGTGTCACCGACTCGATGAACATGATGTGGGTAAACTCTGGGAGTTGGGTATGGCCAGGGAGGCCTGGCGTGCTGTGATTATGGAGTCGCAAAGAGTCCGACATGACTGAGCAACTGAACTGAACTGAACTGAGATGAGTTCAATTCTGTGATAGTTTGAGCATTCTTTGGCATTACCTTTCTTTGGGATTGCAATGAAAACTGACCTTTTCCAGGTAAGGTTTAGAAAGTAGAAACAGTGAAAGGAGCCAGACAGAGGCAAATGTAGAGAAGCAAGACTGGGTAGCGAATAGTGTTACATGAGTATGATTAAGTCAAAGTTCCTGGATGATAACTTTTGGTTGACAAACCTATTTCTATTGGTAGAAATTTCTTAGACTACCCATTATGCTGGTAATCAAGGTCTAGGATTGCCTTGAGTTGAAGATTTTCATTTTAATTCCTATTCAGTATGACTGAAGGGAAAAAAACTCTCTTTATATTTCATTCTCTCACAGGAGAAGAATATATATTTCCTATCAATTAAATTATGCTGGTATTTAATTTTATGTGTGGGCTCAGTAGTATATAACTCTAATATTCTGTGATTAAATCTGTGATAAAATTTACTCTGAAATAGAATCCACTGGAATGATCATGGGTGAAGAGTTGATAAGGCTAATGTTCTTTCCTTTATGTTAAAGATATTATTTGAATAGTTTCTTACTGGAATAAGAAAAAATATTAAGTAAAGTGTGAAAATGTTTATGGAGGTTTAGTTAAAATGGGATTTACGAATCTAGTGCTCTTTCTTAAATATTATAATCACAAAATAATATTCTCTGAATGATGAAGTAATCTTGATACGAAAATAGAATTAATCTAAAAGGTAGAAAACAAGGGTGCCCACTCTCACCACTACTTTTCAACATAGTTTTGGAAGTCTTGGCCACAGCAATCAGAGCAGATAAAGAAATCAAAGGAATCCAGATTGGAAAAGAAGAAGTAAAACTCTCTCTGTTTGCAGATGACATGATTCTCTATATTGAAAACCCTAAAGACTCTACGAGAAAATTACTAGAGCTAATCAGTGAATATAGCAAAGTTTCAGGATACAAAATCAACACACAGAAATCCCTGGTATTCCAATTTAGGTATGGTCATAACCGAGCATGATTTAAGTATATTTTTCTTAGCTATACATGGTAGAAATTTAAATATTTTAAAACTTTTATCAATATTCACTCAAGAAGTTATTCTTAAAATCGTATGTAGCTTTAAGGTAATTGCTGTGATAAGTCACAGAACCAATACTGTCAAGTTATACTCCATCTAGGACAGGTAGCTCAGTGGTAAAAAATCGACCTGCTAATGCAAGAGACGTAGGAGATGTGAGTTCCATCCCTGGATTGGGAAGATCCCCTCAAGAAGGAAATGGCAACCCACTCCAGTATTTCTGCCAGGATAATCTGATGGATAGAGGAGCCTGGGAATCCTCTGTGGCCTGTAGCCACAGTCCATGGGGATTCCAAGGGTTGGACATGTCTGAGCATATTTAGAGCATTATGATAGCCATCAAATAGTAGCAACTCTGGTACTTACTGAAAGTATACTTTGGTGTTTCAGAGACTATTACAACCCTTTAGGTTCAATAGTCACATAAACAGAAACTTTGTATGACCAGAAGTAGAAACCAGATCACTATTTATTCTCACTATGTTAGAAATATATATAAAAAAATGTTATTAGGAATCTTGGCCATTGTGATAGCATTACAGGTTTAAACAGACCCTTGGTAAAAATACAGCAGCCTTGCTTCTTAAGTTTAGCTTATTCTGCCCTTCACAGAAATCTCTGTAATTTATTTTAACTTGAAATTTCTATAATTTTTAGGCCTAGCCAAATAGTTTCCATTTTCATAAATTTTTATTTGACCCTACTGAATCTCTTCTCTGTGACATTCTGATGTTTTTGATATATGGTTTCTATCTGTTCTCATATTTAATTATTTTCCTTAATCACCTGGCTATTTATTTTCTAATGTCTGTAGTATATAGGGGTTTCAATAAAAGTTATTGAATTTACTTTTTGTCTATAGGTCCCTGGGTAAACAAAAACATATACACAGACATACTAATATTTCTTTGTTTTATGAAGCAGTTTACTGAATTTTTGCTAAAAGTAAATATTAAAGTCACTTTAATTTTCATATAAGTTGGCATCTCTAGGAATTTTCCCAATATCAAATTATGAAGCACACATTTCTGAAGGAAATCTCTGTATCCTTTGCTTTTCTTTTTTCATGTGGAAGGACTTCATAAAGTTCCAAATTCTATTTCTATCTTCCACTTATTCCTCTGAGAGAGAATGTCTCACCTGGTGAGTTTGAGAAGAGGAACTGAGGTTACTTTATTCTCCTTCTTGCTCTTCATTTTGTGTTCTTTAGCCAGACTGCTGCAGAGCTCTTGAATTTGAGTCTCTTTCCGTCTGGCTTTTGGGGGAAGCCTGAGAGAGTCCTGTGCTGCTTTTGCCTCAAGACACATGGCATTAGTGTTAAAGAATCCACATGCCAATGCAGGAGACTTGGGTTCAATCCCTGGGTTGGGAAAATCCCCTGGACTAGGAAAAGACAACCAACTCCAGTATTCTTGCCTGAAAAATTCCAGGGGCAGAGGAGCCTGGCAGGCTACAGTCCATTGGGTTGCAAAGAGTTAGACATGACTGAGTGACTGAGGACAATACTCAAGACAAGTACTAAGATGCTGGGAAGAGTTGCAGATCCAACTGTGTTTTCCAACACATTTCATTAGAGATAAGTGTGAGGTTTTGTGTGGAATTTGAATCTATCAACTGTTTTCAACCTAGAAGTTGAACAAGCAAATGTTCTTGATTTGACCTCTTAAATCCCCAACAATCAGCATACCCTTTAAATGTTTTTATTTAGCACAATAACCACTTAAGTTCTTTTCTTCAATTTACTGGGGGAAATGTTTTGTTCACCCAGCACTTTTTCCCTAGTTTGAAATGTTAAATTTAACAGTAGAAATGAAATAGTATTAACAATCTCTGGAAAATGAAGTAATTCCAAAAGAATCACATTTTAAGTTTATTACTAAGTAAACAAAGAGTGACTCCTTAGAAGTGACTCGAATGTTTTAGAATATTATTAATATTTTATTAGTTCAACTCAAAAACTATGGCAAAGATTGTACATGTGCTTTTTTTTTACATGTACTTTTACAAAAAGATTTTAACCTTTGGACGAAATGAAAAGTGTGATGATTTAGAATATTTTTCTATGCTTTTATAACTACTTTTAGTTTAGTTTTTTTTTTTTTGCATTTCTGCTGATATTTATCTTATGGCTAGAGATCTGAGGCATCTCCTTATGCTTAAGAAAACTGGTATATTTGCTTGTTGTCTCAGTATAATTATTAATAGCAATTCTCTTCACTCTGAAAATGTCACATTAGGATGGCAAATTATATGATCATCCCCAAACAAAGTACATAGTTACTGGCATTTGTGCATAGAATAGTTCTTTAAGGTATTTTAATATACTTGTTTCATCAACTTATCTTCAAAACTTAAATTCAAATCTTTGGAATATTTCTATATATTAACTTGGATTGAAATTTGTTACTTTTAGTTTAGTTTTAGTATTAATATTTATGTTTGTTTTGGTTGAAAGTGAAAGTCACTCAGTTGTGTCTGATTCTGCGACTCCATGGACAGTCCATGGAGTTCTCCAGGCCAGAATACTGGAGTGGGTAGCCTTTCCTTTCTCCAGGGGATCTTCCCAACCCAGGGATCGAACCCAGGTCTCCTGCATTGCAGGCCAATTCTTTATCAACAGCTGAACCCCTGGAAAGCCCTTGTTTTGATTAGTCTATACTTAGTTTTATTAGTATGTATTTAAGTGGAGATAATATTAGTACATGCAGCCTAGGATTACTAGGAGGATTTAACCCAGACGTTTGTGCATCCCCTAGCAATTTTTAAATTGTTTATGATGCTGAAAAATTTTAATCAGCACAGATTCTGCATTAACTGAACCTCACCTGTAAGTCTTCCTATCTTAGTGCCTGATTTTTGTGTCCAAAATTGCATTGTGTTAAATGACATCCAATTTCACTTGACTTTCAGAGTGTTGGTGAAAATGTCTGACCCTTAAAGTAACATGTTCTAGTGTCAAAATAACACAAGTTATCCCATTTCTGCTCTTGTAATCCTGTTGAATTTTTAGCACTTAAGAAAAAAAAAGTTTTTGCAGTAAACAATCAAGTCACATAGCGCTTAATACAAGAGGGCTTTAAGTTGTTTAATAAACTCTGGCTTTAAACTGACAAGGGAAAAAAACATGGAATATTGGAGAAATGTGCTACTTTAGTTATCGTATACTACTGAGAAAAGGATAGAGGCATATGAATAGATGATGTGTTCCAAGAAAAGGTCAGTTTTCATCTCAGTCTCATCTAGACACTTTGCAGTAGTTCAAATAAAGAAAAAATTTCAGGAGAATAAATTCTTCATGACATTTCAGATTCAGAAGAACCAACTATATACTATTCAGGTGCATGTGTATGCGTTTACCATATTTATGATGTTGCTCAAAGTGTCTGTCTTTATGTATAATGACTTGAATCAATCCACTATTAGTAAATGGTTAAAAAATAGAGAAGAAACTATTTTTAAATGATTGTTTTAATGTTAAGTTTTTTTGATATCCACTGTTAAGCAGAGTAGCCTATCAGAATAATACTTCAGTGGTTTCAGTTCAGTGTTTAAAAAAAAGTTATAATAACACTAATGTTTAATAAAATCCCCTTATTCTCAGGATCAAAGAAGTCAGATTAATGCTAACTATCTACCACTAAACCCATCAATGACAATTTAGCTTCAGAAAATGTTTATCAATCTATTGTTTTTCAGTTTAAATATTAATTTTAAAATTTATTTTTAATTAGCCATGTATAATTTATGGATGGATTTAAGTATCATGTTGATGAAATTGTTTGTCAACAAAAGCATTTAATAAATATTATTTTCTTTGAAAAAATTTATTGTATTCTGGTTATTGGTAAACTTCCCTGAAAGACATGAGATGGCCTCTTAATAGAACTGAAAATATGGATTATAGGATCAGGTTTTGTAGCAACAAGGAGGTGGGATGATCCTGGGTTCCTGAGGGCAGATGTGATTGGCTTATTTGAATAATCCTACAGGCTCACAGTGAACTGAAGCCCAGGACTCGGGTATAAGCAGGTACTGTGTTTGGTTTCCATGATAGGGGTTGTTTGGTTAGGGGACCTCATATTTGAGAGAAAAGTGGAGAAGGGGCTATGGTTAGGACTTTGGATCCCTTCTCACATTTAGATGTCAAGGCAGCTCATAGTTATTATTTCAGGCCTTAAATGACATTGACTTAATTTCAAAGTTAGATATTAAGAGGATATAGGTTATGACTATCAATCAATCCACATTGCTGCAAATATCAAACAGTACAGGCAATAGCAGCTTCCACATGTAGGTCTTCCAATTTTAGTTTATGATTTTTGGCTTCTTGTTATTATTTTTCAAGGTGAGGAGGCTCAATATCATAAGATGAGCTGTACTTAAACTGATTTCAATAGACTCAGATGGCAATTTTGGCTTGAAATAAAATTTATGTCCAATTTACCAAGGATATTGTGTCTTTGTGAAAAAAAATATCAGCTACTCTTTATATTTTGTGTTTCTAATCTTCAGGCTGATGTAGACACGGTATTTTATAGTTTAAGTGATTCTGTGTGTTTACAAGGAAAGACATTATACCAATGGTCCATAATCTAAATGAATACCAACCTGCTGAAGTAAAACTTAAGATGGGTATTTTAATTTCTTAAGTACTATTTGGTTATCTCTTTTATGTACTTGCATTATAATTGTCATCATTTGATATATGTGAAGTGGTAAAATAGATTTAAAAAACCCTGTTCTATCTTTTAAATTTTTAAAACTTTTATATATATATATATATATATTGTTTTTTTTCTTTTTCTTCTTCTTTTTTTTTTTTTTAGAATTTTTAAGTCCCATATGACCTTGCTATTTTTTTTTTTTTCTTCTTCTTATTTCTTTTTTCTCCTTTATTTTTATTTTCCGGTTTTTTTTTTAAGTATTTTTGAGAACCCAGTCTTTACTCTAGATTTTTAATCTTTGCTCATTAGTACCTGGTATCAACTTTGTACCTTTCAAGATCCAAGCACCAGTACCCACTGCTACCTGGGAACGAGATCATTGGCTTGACTGCTTTCTCTCCATTCTTATCTCTTGCTAGTAACAGTGAGGAAACCTAGACTCACCCACCAGAAAACCACACAAGCCTTTCCACCCAGGAAACTTTGACAAACCACGCATCCAACCCCTCCCATAGAGAGGAATCCCCACAACAAAGGGACAACACAGCAAGATAAACAAGATGAAAAGGCAGAGAAATA
>ML660200.1:61256987-61404312 GCA_007570785.1 Antilocapra americana | reverse complement strand
ATAAAAAAAAAAAACCCTGTTCTTTGATGATTATTGCTTCTCTTAATTCAATATAGCCCTAAATTGTTGATTTAGAATGGGTTTAATATATAGAATGCCAATTTGAAGCTCTTTTACTAAATGCTTAAAGTTTTTTCATTACTAGATACTGAATCTAGTATTGAAAAACCTTCTGCCATCCATCCTTCTGCTTCTTCCTGCTTATAATTCAGATACAATACAGTTTCTGAAGATGGAGTAGCCATCCTATAATTGTGGGAGTGAAAGCCACCCTCTAGAGATAACGAAACAGTAAACTTAGAAGGAAAGTGGGTTCTGGACAGCTCTTCTGTCAGTCCTATGGGTCCTAGATTGCTCCCCAATGGACCTTTTGTTGCACATGAACTGCACTGTGGTAAGGTTTCTATGGAAGGCAGCTGACTGCAGTCATTCCTGACTTTACAATTTTTAGCTAAGCATCAGGTACCAGACTGAACTTGATGTTTTCATATATATGATGGCCATTTCGAAAGAACAATCAGTATTTGAAAGAGCAGAATTTACCTGAAGGCTAAGCAAGTTTATTGAGGATGATGCTTTAATATTCTCCAGGAAAGAAAATGCTCCAGCTTTCCCAGTCTTGACACTGAATTGGCAAAATGTTGAGGTATTGCTGCAAGAAGATCTGAGTTTAGTTGCTGAGTTTAGGAGTTTTTGTTTAGAAAAATGCATGTTTAAAAGACAATCTACCCTTTATAGTAAACTTTCCAAACTTTTATGTAGAAGGCATGGAATTGTAAAGACATTGGGCTGTTGCCATTGAAATAAATGAAAATGCCAGTATCCATCCATTTAATATTAGCAACCCTGCTTGTTTTCAGTTTCACTTTAAATTCTCTTTCTGTGCCCTCTTGCTGTCACCCAATACGAAAGGTCCAAGGACAAATGCTCTCACTGTTATTTTAAAATGAAACTTTTAGTTTGACTTGCATATTGATTGAAAAAGAATACAATTCATTTGCAGGCAACAGAGAATCCTTTTGGGACTGTGAGTGATAAAGGAACAAGAGAAAGAATCCTTTTGGGACTGTGAGTGATAAAGGAACAAGAGTTAACTGTTTCAAGCATAAAAACTCTATTCACAGGTTATCCAAGCATTTAAACATCAAAGTTATGCATAGACATTCTTAAATTCTTCCCTTTACAACCCTAGATTCCAAAACCCATTTCATTTCCTTACCCCTTGTCTGCCACTCTCTACTCCTTCTACCTGCAGTCCAGACAAATAGATCCATATTATTTAATTTACAAGGAACAGAGAAGGAACTTTGTTGCACATGTTCAGAAGGTTTTTAGTGTGTGTCTTAAATATCTTCTCTTATTTAGGTCCTTTCTCTTTGTCATTGAGCTTAAATGAAGAACAATTATCTTCAAAAAATATGGAAGAAAATTAATCTCTACTGTGTATAAGTTCTAGAAAGTGCTTTCATATATATTATTTTATTTAATTTTCATTGCCTGCAGCATAAGAATGAAAATAGGCAAGGTGGTGTGGTGGAAACCTTGAAAGCCCATCAGACTGAGTTTGTATCCCAGATTTTTCATTTACTTGCTGTTTGATTTTCCTCAGTACCTGAATGGAATTATTTCACTGTAAAAGATAGAGACCTTGAGTCTCAGGAGGATTTAAGGCTTTAATTGTTTATTCTTTAATAGATGAGCCAACAATATTAGGAATATAACCTCAACTGTCTGAAAGGACTCAAATACTTCACAGAAACATGCTTAATGTGCTTAGTTGTGTCCAATTCTTTGTGACCCTTTGGACTGTAGCCCGCCAGTCTCCTCTGTCCATGGAAATTTCCGGGCAAGAATACTGAAGTGGGTTGCCTTTTTCTGCCTCTAGGAGATCGTCCTGACCCAGGGATTCAACCAATGTCGTCTCCTGTGTCTCCTGCATTGCAGGCAGATTCTTTACCCACTGAGCCATCAAGGAAGCCCACTTCATAGACACCTGCAGCCTAACACCGTCTTTGGTAGTACTAGTTTTCTGTTTTTGTAAGACTTCTAAATGAGCTTCACAATTCTATTCTTACCATTGAGAGGTGAGACCATTGCATTCACATTACTAATCAATTAAGAATGAGAACTGAAATTACCTGTGCCAAAGTGACTAAATATTTATTTCAGGAAATTCTTACCTAGGAAGAGATTGCTCAGCTGGGCACATAGCAAATGTATCAAAAACACATCTGAACACATCTGAAACAACAGTATGCAGATGTGTTTCATCCTCTTATGAAGAAAAGAGTGCAATGTGCTCCTCGTGTGCCCACCAGTCCTAAACTACTACATCATGAACTTTGCCCAATTCAGATTAGTATCCTGCCTCGAAAGGTAAGCCTTAAACCACTTGACCCAGACCCCAAAACTGTCTATAAATAATATTCTCTCTTTCTTGTCCTTTGTTCTTAGGAGATATCTCGAAGCCTTTGGGTTGATCTGCCTGATATTCTGAATACCAAGGCATGGGTGAACTTCCCTGGTTGGCAATACGCCATGAATACTGTCACACCTCATTGCCTGGGTAAGTTAGCACTGCCCATGATTCCCTTGGGAGAGGACAGTTGGAAGTTTCAGATGTGGAACTCTCTCCTTTGCACTTCTTCCCGTGGTTGATTTTAATTTGTATCCTTCTACCGTAAAAACCCATAACCATATATGTAACAGCTTTTGGTGAGTTCTCTGAATCCTTGTAGATTATGAAACTTGAGGTAGTCTTGGGAACTTGTAATTGGTGTCAGAAGTAAGTGTTGTTTTGGGGACTGCTGAGTTTTGCAGTTGATGTCAAGATGATATTAATTTGGGGGACTCCTGAATTTTGTAAGCAAGTAAATCAATAGGGGCATTATTGTTGTTGTTCAGGCACTCAGTCATGTCTCTTTGCGACCTGGTGGACTGCAGCATGCCAGGCCTCCCTGTCCTTCACTATCTCATGGAGTTTACAATATTCAGAATTCCTTCAGGATTGACTGGTTTGATCTCCTTGCTGCCCAAGGGACTCTCGAGAGTCTTCTCCAGCACCACAGTAGGAGCACTGCCAATTTTTAAAAGACACTCAGGAATAATTCTATACTTATCAAATGTTTTTCTCTTTTTTGGTAAGGGAAAAGAATGGAGAAATGCTGAAGAGCAAGATAATGTTATAGCTTTTACTCTGTTAGGATATAAATGAATACATTCTATTTATTGGCTGGAAAGTATAGAAGAAATGATAAATCATAATAGTATTATTACTTTACATGTACACATTTCTGATTCCCTAATATTTCTATAAGGTATCTTTATTTTATTAATGAGGTAATTGGAGACTCAGAGAAATGAGGGACCTTTCCCGGACCATGAAAATAATAAAACCTTTACACTTAAGTTTTCTCATTAAATATTCAGGTTGTTATGTTTTATCAAAGTTATTCCTACAGAAACTGTAGGTGTGCATAGACTTTTGTGAAGAAGATTCTCTGATACACACTGTTCAGCAACCTTAGCACAAAAATATTTTGACACATTCATATGTGTTTTCTTTTGGTAATTTCCCATTTTCCTCATCCTACTCAAGTGGTAATTGATTTTGTGATTTTTTCCAGTGGGCATTTTCTGGCTCCCCATAAGTAGAAGTTATATACCAAATTTTTATCCCCTGGATTTTGTTTCAAAAGCTTTAGTCCACTGAAGGAAAGAGGATCCAGGGAAAGAGAGCAACCAGAGAAGGGTTTCCCACATTGCAAATGGGAGGGAAAGATATGTGAGTTTCCTGTACCTCAGAAGTCTACTCCTTGTGCCCTTCGGTGTTCCTGGCCTTCCCTATACATCTTAGCTTTGTTGGCCTCTGAGTGGGGTGAAGCCAAAACCTTTCTTTCTTGTGCAGAAAGTCTGGGGAAGCCGTCCCTTGCCTTGTTCTTCCTTTCCCAAGAAGGAAAAATCATTTTGGTTGGGGAGTTTCCTCTTGGCCCTGAGCAGTGCTGGCTTGGGGGATGGGTTGATGCAGCCAGAATGAAGCTGTTTTTTCTTCCCTTTTTGTGTAGTTATTGTCAAATTCTTCTCTGTTGAAGTTTCTTAAGTAGACTTCAGAACCTCCCAGAACCATTTGTCCATGGATAGCTGTGTAATTGTTGATCCTTTAGATGAACAGGGGCTAGACATTCCTACTTTGCCATCTTGGCAACCTCACTCTTAAGTGATTTGTTTTAGTTTACATCCAAATTTCTTGACTATGCACTACTGTTCCCAGTTTCTGTTTTTCTGATTCTGGGACTTCCTAGGTACTCAGTGGGAGAAATCTACCCATTGTTTGCTAGGCAGTCTCCCCTCCTCTCTGTGTTGAATCTTAGGCTGATTTACCCAGATATCAATCCATTACATCTCTAATATTTCTGCATTTCTGAAATCCTGTCATTGGTTGAGGTACATCCTTGTTGTGTGTATATATGTGCATGGGTGCACATGTGCACATGTGCATGTGCATGTGTGTGTATTTTGCAGAGAGCAGATGATAGATTCAAATCTTCTTTACTTTTCTTTCCTTAATTTAATGATAGTTTAAAGGTGGAGGAAATAGTCCTAGGTGGTTTGATTCACTCAAGTATCTTCTTAAAGCCACTAAATTGAATTTTGGCCAGGGGAATAACATCTACAGGATTTAGAAGGTATATGAGTGCTGTGCTGCTCTCACAGGATTTATTTTTCAATCTTTAATGATTATTACTTCTCTGATCTACTTCCAGATTTCATACATGCATCACATACATTTTAAGATCATAAATTATCTGTAATACTTTAGCCCTTTTATTTTGTAGTTTTAAGAAATAACTGTATCAAAATGTTTGGAAACAGTTTTTTTGATGTAAACACAGCCTAAATTTATCCCAGTTGGGCTACTATTTAATGACTTGGATTTCAGCTAGATTGACTACACTTAAAAAAAATGGCATGTGTAGTCTCTAATGATCCACTGGTAACTTAAAAGTCAAATTAAAGACCTACAAATCCAGTCATCTGTGACAGTGACTTTAATCACCTCTTAAAGGAATTTACTAAGAATCTAAGTTTTTCTAGTTCAGATAAGAACTTTTTATATTAACTGGAAATCTCAGGGAAAATGGTAATAAAGAAGGAAAACTCAAGAATATGTCATGTCTATGTTCTATCATCAGAAATATTATGAGATATAAAGAAAGTGAAGTTGCTCAGTCATGTCTGACTCTGCGACCCCATGGACTGTAGCCTACCAGACTCCTCTGTCCATCGGATTTTTCCAAGCAAGAGTATTGGAGTGGGTTGCCATTTTCTTCTCCAATTATGAGATATAGATTTCTTACATTGATTTTTTTGAAAAGGATATTTATAAAGTGGTAAAAAGTAAATGAAATAAAATAGAGTTTATTCATAACAGTTACTTGATAAAAATGATTTTCTATTTTAACTCAGATGATGTGGAATGAGTATGATAAATGATAATGCTAATATAAAACATGTTGAATTTTCTCTTTTATTTTTAAATAATGAGATTATTTATGCACAGAAGTGAAGCTATTGTTAGTTATTAAAATGTAAGCAGAAAGACTAAAGAGTGTTGCTTATCATCTCCTTGTACAAAGAGTTAAGTCACAATCCACCAACAGTGCACCCTAAGGGGAATTCAGGATGGGAAAAGCAGGATGCTGCATTCTGCATTTTGGATATTTGGGAACCTAGATAATTAAGATGCATATCTATGGAAAATTTCAATGACCTCAGGTTTATGTATACATAGAAAAGCACTAAAATCATTAACTTGAGATATCTGTTCTTTGTAAATAACAGTAATTTTTTTATGCTTTACTGCATGCATTTCTCAGTCAAAAAAATCTATATATATATTGAGTTGTCACCTCCCTCTTCAGAGCAGTTCCTCAGAGATGAGAGGCTATTTCCCAGGCTATCGGCCTCATTAAGGTCCTGAATAAAGCTGAAACTCATCAATCTTACATTGTATGTTTCTTTCAGTTAACAGAAACAAGAGTGTTTATTTTACTTTCAGCTCAGTTCAGTCACTCAGTCGTGTCTGACTCTTTGCAACCACATGGACCACAACACACCAGGCCTCCCTGTCCATCACCATCTCCTGGAGTTTACTGAAACTCATGTCCATTGAGTCGGTGATGCCATCCAACCATCTCATCCTCTGTCAATCCCCTTCTCCTCCTGCCTTCCATCTTTCCCAGCATCAGGGTCTTCTCAAAATGAGTCAGCTGTCATCAGGTGGCCAAAGGATTAGAGTTTCAGCTTCAGCATCAATCCTTCCAATAAACACCCAGGACTGATCTCCTTTAGGGTGGACTGGTTGGACCTCCCTGCAGTCCAAGGGACTCTCAAGAGTCTTATCCAACACCACAGTTCAAAAGTATCAATTTTTCGGCTCTCAGCTTTCTTTATAGTCCAACTCTCACATCCATACATGACTACTGGAAAAACCATATTTTGCTTTACTGAATGTTAATTATCTGCCAGGCTCTGTCCCAAAAGTTGTATAAATATTATCTGAGTTAATCCTCATAATATTTCTATGAGGTAGAATTTATCATCATTCCAATGTTAAGATAAAGAAATGGAAACTTACGAAGTTTAACTTTTTTACTATGTCCCCAAATTAGTAAGAGTTGGAGTATTTGAATCAGAAAGCCATATTCTGAAGATCTATTTTTCAAGAATATATAATTTTCTCAATCTTTGGATTACACTGATGAAATTATATTGTCTTCATCCTCAAGAAATGCAGTCTGTTTCAATAAAAGATAATTGTTTTGTAGGGATAATCTGGTTGAATGGAAGTATGACCATGAGTCTGCCTAGGCAGTTTATGAAGATACAGAAAAGGTAGAGTTTGAGCTGAGTGTTCTAGAATGAGTAAGATTTTTTCAATTGCTAAAGCAAAAGTTGTCCTTCAGTTTGAAGAAATTGTCAATGACATTCTAAATGTTTACGAGAGCATTGTATATATGAGTTAAAAATGATATTAAAGTTTTGAAGCAAAATGACTTCTTAAAAACATAATTCCTGTACTTTTGAAAGCTCTCTTTCTCTCTCTGTCTCTCAATTTTACACACACACACATACACACAAGTTACCTGAGAAAAGATATGTTCCAGACTCCTAAATTACTGAGAAATGACACCTCTATTTTTTCCACTGTGGACAGCTTACCACTAGTTTTTTTTTTTTCCTATTTTTACTCAACAAAATAATTTGGTCTTTATTGAACAGCCCTAAAGGTTTAGAGAGCAGACTTTGTCCAGCAGAGCAGCTGCAGTTTTCTACTATTTTCACTTATCTTCAGGCCTAACAACACAATTATAAATAAATAGTGACTGCCCAGGCTGTTGCTGACACTGATGTGAGAGGAAATATGGCAGCAACCTGGTAGACTTAAGGATTTAAAACTATGAAGTACCTAAGATAAGGAAAGTCCAATTTCAGTGGATTCAACTAATGAGCAATAACATTTTCAGTGGAAGACTAAAATAGGTTTAGCCTGGGAGAAAGTTAAACTGTATTTTCAACAGTTTTTTTTTTAAATCTCTTTCTAGTTGTAAGAAAATATAAAACTAATGAGAAGACAGATAGCTACTGATTCTTACTTGGAAATCTCACAGTATTGGAGCCTTAGTAATTAGAATAATCATGAAACTATTGTAGGTATGCATTTTATCTCCAGCTACATCCATATGATCATGATGTTCATGAGAAATTAAAATTATAATTTTTTTCTAGTACAAAATTAAAATATTATGAAAGAGAATTCCACTATGGATGGAGAGAAGGGAGGCAAAACATTTCTCACATAGTCTTACTAGCCAGAGAAAATTATGTTAATTCTTGATGTTTCCTTTCAATATCCATATGAATAAAGTATGAATATTGCTGTTTCTTTTAATTTATTAAAAGTTGGAATAGATTTTTAGGATTGTAATACAAATAACATGATTACATTTTGTGATATAATGATTTTTTAAACAATTGACATATAGCTGATTTACAATGCTATTTTGTTTATTGCTATACAGCAGAGTGATTCAGTTATGCATATATGTGCATTCTTTTTTATGTTCTTTTCCATTATGATTTATCATAGGATATTGAATATAGTTCTTTGTGCTATACCACAGGACCTTTTTATCCATTCTTTATATTAAAACTTATATCTGCTAACCCCAACCTCTCACTCCATCCCTGACCTAAACCCCTTCCCTTTGACAACCACCAGTTTGTTCTTTATGTCCATGATTCTGTTTCTGTTTCATAGATAAGTTCATTTGTGTATAAAATAACTCTTTATATAGTTCTGCTTTGAGTAGGGGCTGCTGCTGCTGCTTAGTTGCTAAGTCATGCCCAACTCATTGTGACCCCATGGACTGTAGCCCTTCAGGCTCCTCTGTCCATGGTATTTCCCAGGCAAGAATGCTGGAGTGGGTTGCTATTTCCTCCTCCAGGGAATCTTCCTGACTCAGGGATCAAACTCATGTCTCCTGCTTGACAGGCAGATTCTTTACCACTGAGCCACCTGGGAAGCCCATGTGGGCTGCTTATTACCATCAAATTTATGGAATTTTGCCCATATGCCTTAAAATCCTCTTAGATAAATATCAATGAGGTATCATTTTTTGATACGTAGCAAATACACATTTGAATCAATTAGCATTTGACAGCTGTGAGAAAGCTTATGTTACTTGATTATCAGCTGGAGTCTCTCAACTAATTTAGATGTAGGTATGTTTAACTTGAGCCTCCATTTCAGACCCTTTAGCAGTTCATGGCCTTCTTGTGTAAATTCCCTTGGGACTTTCATTCTTCAGTAACCTCTTGCTTTGAGCCTCTGGTTTGTTGACTTGGTTCAGATTACAGATTATCTCACCTCCTCTAAATGTTGGCTCAGACCTGGAATTTATCTCTGTTTCGTGACTTAGATCAAGTGACCAAACAAACAAATAAAACTGTTACTCAAGCCATATGTTTGCCTAAGTTTAGGAGAGAGGTGTGTGCATGAGTTTGGGGAGTTAACATTCTCACATAATTAGATATTTCTGTCTTAAAAGTTTTTTGGCCACCCTACAACAAGGGATTATTTATGGGCATCTCACCTCATATAGCACTTTTGCTGCAAACTAGTTTGGTAAGTTCTTTTTCTCTTGTTATTTTTCTTTCTTTTTTTTCTTTTAAACCATTCTTGTTTTTCTCCCTTGCCACAAGGGAGAACTTATTCTCAGTTTTTGCAGAGCAATAGATTCACCTTTCCAACTACTAAACTCTGCATGTGCAAACTCATTAAAAACCTCAGCAGAAGAATGTTGTCTTTCATTCATTTTTAGAAAGAAATCTCATAAATAGCATTATTTTCTTTCCATTACACAAGTTTTGTAAAAGTTTATTTTTCTTAACTGAAGGATAATTGCTTTACAATATTGTGTTGGTTTTTCCATACATTAACATGAATCAGCCATAGGTATATATATGTCCCCTCCCTCTTGAACCTCCCTTCTCCCACCTCATCCCACCCCTACACAAGTATTTAAAGTGAAATAATTATCATTTTTTCATAAATTATTGTCAAAACCAAGTATATATATCTAGTAATTAGAAAATCAATAAGTGTAACTCTTTTTTTCCTTTTCTTCTTCTACCTCTCTTTCCTGTTTTTTTCATTTTACCTTTTCTTATACAAACAATTCTATAAAGATATTTGTATTTGTATTTTTATCTTCCCTGGTAGCTCAAATGTAAAGAAACTGCCTGCAATATGGGAGACCAGGGTTCAATCCCTGGGTTGGGAAGATCCCCTGGAGAAGGAAATGGCAACCCACTCCAGTATTCTTGCCTGGAGAATCCCATGAACAGAAGAGCCTGGTGGGCTACAGTCCATGGGGTTGCAGAGTCAGACATGACTGAGGTGACTTAGTACAGCACAGCAATGTAAATAATAACTGCAGCAGTCTAAGAGTTCCTTGGACTGCAAGGAGATCCAACCAGTCCATCCTAAAGGAGATCAGTCCTGGGTGTTCATTGGAAGGACTGATGTTGAAGCTGAAACTCCAATCCTTTGGCCACCTGATGCAAAGAGCTGACTCATTGGAAAAGACCTTGATGCTGGGAAAGATTGAGGGTGGGAGGAGAAGGGGAAGACAGAGGATAAGATGGTTGGATGACATCACCAACTTAATGGACATGAGTTTGGGTAAACTCCAGGAGTTGGTGATGGACAGGGAGGCCTGACGTGCTGCAGTTCATGGCATCGCAGAGTCAGACATGACTGAGCAACTGAACTGAACTGAAGAATTTTTTTCAACTAACCTATGCTTCTCAGTGACAGCTGGAAAGATTTTGGCCTATGCTTCCAGTCATCCTTTATTCTTATTTTGTACCAGCATTGTATTTGTTAAGAAATGTGACCTTGTATCTCATTTAAGGAACTAGGTAAATTTAGCAGTGTTAGAATTATAAAACTTAATTGTCATTATTTACAGCATTCTTTTTTTTTGCAAATTATTTTTTATTGTGGAAATTCTGAAATATATGCAAAATTAAAGACAATTGCTTTATAAACCCCTTACACACAAAACCCAATTTAAGCAGTTATGGCTAATGTTTCACTTAATTTCCACCTGCTCTCTTTTCTAATCCTCTGGCATGCTAAAAACAAAACAGCTTTATTGAAGCATAATTTATAAACTATAAAATTCACTCATTTTTAGTGTAAAATTCAGTATCTTTTTAGTAAATTTACAGTTGTATAAATATCACCACACCCAATTTTAGAACATTTTTTTTTTTATCACATTAGAGATATTCCTTGTTCCCATTTTCCTTTTCTCTCTTTCCCATCCTGAGCCCTCTGCCATCACTATCTGCTTTCCATCACTATAGATTGCAAGATTCTTTTATTGGTGATGGAAACGATATTTATTATAGAGCTGTTTCATGTAAGGAAGTTTCTCAAACCATATTTGTATAATTTTGATAATCTTATGATGTAAGTAATCATCATTCCCATTTTAGAGATGAGGAAACCTGGGATTAACTGATTATCATATACTCAAGATCACGTGTTGGAGATGGTGCAGAAATCATTCAGTTCAAATCTGACAGATAACAAGGCTCCATTTTTTTTACATGTTCTGTTTTATAGTTTATGCCATAGTGTTTACAAATGCTTTCATATATTCAATTATCCATCAAGCAGTTATTAGCATTTAAATATGTGAAGTTGCTGTGTCCGATTCTTTGTGACCCCA
The DNA here is from genome assembly GCA_007570785.1 of Antilocapra americana. Taxonomy (NCBI): domain Eukaryota; kingdom Metazoa; phylum Chordata; class Mammalia; order Artiodactyla; family Antilocapridae; genus Antilocapra; species Antilocapra americana. The sequence goes on along the minus strand of ML660200.1, from coordinate 61,393,009 downwards.
TGGACTGTCGCCCCACAGGTTGCTCTATCTATGGGATTTTTCAGGCAAGAATACTGGAGTGGGTTGCCATTCCCTTCTCCAGAGGATCTTTCTGACCCAGAGATTGAACCTGAGTCTCCCACATCGCAGGCAGACTCTTAATTGTCTGAGCCACAAGGGAAGCTTTAAATGTGTAAGGCATTGGAATCTCAAATACAGCTTTGTTACTATTCTTAAGGAACTCATAGTGTGTGGGAGAAAGTGACAAATATGTGGGGGATACTGCCGGGAGCCATCTGGATGCCCCCTTGTTCAGATGACAAGGTCACGAGACTAAGAAAGAAATTGCAAAGCTGACTTTCCTTATCGGGGCATCCTGGGCAAGCCCCACCCTGGTATTTTTCTTGGAAGTTCTGTCCATGCTCGGAACATTGGCTCATCTCAGTAGGTCAGTCCCAGTTGGAAAGAATTCATCCTGAGATTATCCCCCCAGAACTTATTGACCAGAGGATCCGGGAAGGTGGATCACCTTCCCCGGGGGCCAAGGAAGAATGAAAGGGACATTTAAATAGATTACTACTCCTCCTACTGGGGAGTTTACCAAGAGTTCTCTGGGGGTCATGGCAAGGCCACCACCAAAAAGGCTCGTACTTGGGTCACCTTTCCACCTCCCACTCCCCTGACCACTCCACAGAGGAGGCTCTCTTCCTTGAAGAAATCAGGCTCGATTGGGACTAAGGAATGCTCATAATTGTGGCCAGCATAGTTGGAGATATTGATTGCTTTAAGATAATGTAGACATAGGAATTCATTTTAGTAGTTATAAGGTTAATAGGGTTTTATTGCTAAAGCAGTGCTGCTTGACTGTCTCTTAGTCCTCTTTCCTCTTCCTAAACTGTCTTAGTCCTCTTTCCTCTCTCTAAACTGTCTCTTTGTCCTCTTTCCTCTTTTCTCGTAAGAACTGAAGCAGGTTACTAGAATAAACAGTCTCAAGCTTAAGCCCTTCCCTCTAGCTTCTACATAGTTAGTTGTACCTGATAAGAGGAATGTAACCTTTCTACTTAGGTTGATGAACTTATCATGATTGAATGAAGTATACTGAAGACATTTAAATGGTAAACATACTATTGTTAAATCTAATTACATAAAAATCTGACTTCTGCAAAGGGAATGTTTCATGATAGATTGGAGAATGAGCTCAATGATAAGGTTGCTATGGAAGGTAGAAAACAAAAAATTGTATAGAATGATAGGTGATGTAATCATGTTATGGGGGTGTCTTTTGGCTATAAAACTGTAAACCAACAACAATAAACTGAGAGACTGCTCCATCACCACACATCGACTCAGCTCATTTCTTTGCCGACGCCACTCATCCCTCAAGACCCCCGGACCCTGCTGGGGCTGGACCCCGGCAGGATATGATTCAAAGGACATGAACTAGGGCAAACTCTGGGAGATGATGAGGGACAAGGAAGCCTGGTGTGCTGCAGTTCATGAGTTTCAAAGAATCGGACACGAGTTGGTGACTAAACAACAAAATTGGCAAATCAGTGTATCTATGTATGTGCATATGTAATGTATGTGTCCATCTGTACAGCATTATGTATGTGTGTGTATAGAAATAATAAATTCTGCCTGAAGATTCACAGATGACTTCTCCTCAGCAATGGTGTTTAAGTTGACACCTCATGAAAGTGTTCACAAGTTGAACAAGGGGTCTAGGGTCATTCCAGGTAATAGGAAAGGCACTGCAAAGACACGCTAATATTATTTTGCCCATCTCTTCTTTTTTTTTCTTCTCATTTTCCTTCTTGTTCAAGCTATTCTCTCCTCTCCCTCTTTCTCTCTGGTATACACATGGCTCTTCAGTTTCTTTTCTCACTAGTACCTTCCTCTAGACTTCTGCAAACCCATAAGTAACTTTGTATATATATATATATACACACACACACACACACACACACAAAAGTATATGTATATAAAAGATGGCCCTTCCTTGAAGTATGGAACCCTGTACCAAGAGGCAGGGGACAAGTGAATGAATCTGGGGTTCATCGCCAGTCCCTGTTCTCTAGAAGGATACATCCTGAATCACCTTTTGAGATGATGTGACTCTAGACTCCTCTAAAAGATTCCCTTGGATCTGTTAGGCAAAATCTATGATAAGCCTTTGGCATGACTTTTCTAGCCCTGAAAGGTCTTATTTCAAAAGTTCAGTCTGAGACTATAAACATTTCAGCAAAGCAAAACGTCTATGATCAATTATGGTTATATAAATCATCAGGCCAAGTTTATTAAGATCAGACCTATATTGCAAACAAGTCTTTATTTGGTTTTATTTTTTTAAAAATGATGGTGATTTTAGGGAGAAAAAGATATTTCAATTAGTATTAAATCCCAAATTGTTAATGGAGGTCTGTGTCTACTGAGACTCATTTCCTGGATAGTCCTTTGCTGTTATGGTATATTAATGTAAACTTTAATTAAACTATTAAAGGACACTCTAGGATTATTTCTGAAGCTTGTCTCAGTAATCTGTCTTTGGATGAAGATCAGATGCCTCATGCATGACCTACAATCAAGGTGGAAAAAGGACATAGTTTAATTAACTGTCTCCAATCTGGGTCTTCCTTGGTGGCTCAGTGGTAAAGAATCCACCTGCCAAAGCAGGTGAACCAGGCTTGATCTCTGGGTCAGGAAGATCCCTTGGAGAGGGAAATGGCAACTTGCTCTAGTATGCTTGCCTGGAGAATCCCCATGGACAGAGGAGCCTGGCAGATTACAGTCTATAGGGTCACAAAGAGTCAGACATGACTGAGTGACTAAACAGCAACAATAACAACAGATGCCTCTTGATACAAGTGTCTTTCCTTCCTTTAATCTCTTGAGATAGCTTTCTTTTCTCCTTGTAGTTTTTGTTTTTCCTTTCATTTCTTCATTTCAGTTTAGACCCTCAGTCATGTCCTACTGTTTGTGACCCCATGGACTGCAGCACCCCAGGTCTCCATGTCCATCATCAACTCCCAGAGTTAACTCAAACTCATGTCCATTGAGTTGGTGATGCCATCCAACCATCTCATCCTCTGTCGTCCCCTTCGTCTCCCGCTTTCAATCTTTCCCCAAATCAGAGTGTTTTCAAATGAGTCAGTTCTTCACATCTGGTGGCCAAAGGATTGGAGCTTCAGCTTCAGCATCAGTCCTTCCAATGAATATTCGGGACTGATTTCCTTTAGGATGGACTGGTTGAATCTCCTTGCAGTCCAAGGGGCTCTCAAAAGTCTTCTCCAACACCACAGTTTGAAAGCATCAATTCTTCGTTGCTCAGCTTTCTTTATAGTTCAACTTTCATATCCAATCATGACTACTGGAAAAAGCATAGTTTTAATTAGACAGATCTTTGTTGACAAAGTAATGTCTCTGCTTTATAATATGATGTCTAGATTGTTCAGAACCCTTTTCAAAGGAGTAACCATCTTTTAATTTCATGGCTGCAGTCACCATCTGCAGTGACTTTGGAGCTGAAAAAATAATGAAGTCAGCCATTGTTTCCACTGTTTTCCAGTCTGTTTGCCATGAAGTGATGGGACCGGATGGCATGATCTTAGTTTTCTGAATGTTGAACCTTAAGCCAACTTTTTCACTTTCCTCTTTCATTTTCATCAAGAGGCCCTTTAGTTCTCCTTCACTTTCTGCCGTAAGGGTGGTGTTATCTGCATATCTGAGGTTATTGATATTTCTCCTGGCATTCTTGATTCCAGCTTATGCTTCATCCAGCCCAGGGTTTCTCACGATCTACTCAGCATGTAAGTTAAATAAGCAGGGTGACAATATACAGCATTGACATACTCCTTTCCATGTCCATTTTTAACCGTTGCTTCCTGATCTGCATACAGATTTCTCAAGAGGTAGGTCAGGTGGTCTGGTATTCTCATCTCTTTAAGAATTTTCCACAGTTTGCTGTGATCCACACAGGCAAAGGCTTTGGCATAGTCAATAAAGCAGAAATAGATGTTTTTCAGGAACTCTTGCTTTTTCTATTACCAAGTGGATGTTGGCAATTTCATCTCTGGTTCCTCTGTCTTTTCTAAATCCAGCTTGAACATCTGGAAGTTCATGATTCATGTACTATTGAAGTCTGGCTTGGAGAATTTTGAACATTACTTTAGTAATGTGTGAGATGAGTGCAATTGTGTGAGAGTTTGAGCATTCTTTGGCATTGCCTTTTCTGGGGGTTGGAATGAAAATTGGCCTTTTCCAGTCCTGTAGCCATTGCTGAGTTTTCCAAATTTTTTGGCATATTGAGGGCAACACTTTCACCTCATCATCTTTTAGGATTTGAAATAGCTTAACTGTAATTCCTTCAATTCCACTAGCTTTTTTCGTACTGATGCTTCCTAAGGCCCACTTGATTTCACATTCCAGGATGTCTGGCTCTAGGTTAGTGATCACACCATCGTAATTGTCTGGGTCGTGAAGATCTTTTTTGTATAGTTCTTCTGTGTATTCTTGCCACCTCTTCTTAATATCTTATGTTTCGGTTAGGTGATAACATTTCTGTTCTTTATTGAGCCCATCTTTGCATGAAAAATTTCCTTTGTGTCTTTAATTTTCTTGAAGAGATCTCTGGTCTTTCCTATTATGTTGTTTTACTTTATTTCTTTCCACTGATCACTGCAGAAGGCTTTCTTATCTCTCCTTGCTATACTTTGGAACTCTGCATTCAAATGAATATATCTTTCCTTTTCTCCTTTGCTTTTCACTTCTCTTCTTTACACAGCTATTTGTAAGGCCTCCTCAGACAGCCATTTTGCTTTTCTGCCTTTCTTTTTCTTGGGGATGTTCTTGATCCCTGCCTCATCTACAATGTCATGAAGCTCTGTCCATAGTTCTTCAGGCACTCTGTCAATCAGATCTAATCCCTTGAATCTATTTGTCACTTCCACTGTATATTTGTAAGGGATTTGATTTAGATTATACCTGAATGGTCTAGTGGTTTTCCTTACTTTCTACCATTTAAGTCTGAATTTGGCAATAAGTTCATGATCTGAGCCACAGTCAGCTCCTGGTCTTGTTTTTCCTGACTGTATAGAGTTTCTCCATCTTTGCCTGCAAAGAATATAATCAATCTGATTTTGGTATTGACCATACAGTGATGTCTATGTGTAGAGCCTTCTCTTGTGTTGTTGGAAGATGGTGTTTGCCATGGCCAGTGCGTTCTCTTGGAAAAATTCTGTTAGCCTTTGCCCTGCTTCATTTTGTACTCCAAGAGAAAATTTTCCTGTTACTCCAGGTGTTTCTTGACCTATTACTTTTGCATTCCAGTCCCCTCTGATGAAAAAGACATCTCTTTTGAGTGATAGTTCTGGACAGTCTTGTAGTTTTTTGTGGAACCATTCAACTTCAGCTTCTTTAGCTTTACTGGTTGCGGAATAGACTTGGATTACCATGCTATTAAGTGGTTTGACTTGGAAACGAACAGAGATCATTCTGTCATTTTTAAGATAGCATGCAAGTACTGCGTTTCAAACTCTTTTTTTTTGACCATGATGGCTAGTCCACTTCTAAGGGATTCTTGCCCACAGTAGTAGGTATAATGGTCATCTGAGTTAAATTCACCCATTCCGGTCCATTTTAGTTCACTGATCCCTAAAATATCGACATTCACTCTTATCATCTCCTGTTTGAGTACTTCCAATTTGCTTTGATTCATGGACCTAACATTCCATGTTCCTATGCAATGTTGCTCTTGATAGCATCGGACTTTGCTTCTGTCACCAATCACATCCACAGCTGGGTGTTGTTTTTGCTTTGGCTCCATCTCTTGATTCTTTCTGGAGTTATTTCTCCACTGACCTCCAGTAGCATATTGGCATCTACTGATCTGGGGAGCTCATCTTTCAGTGTCCTATCTTTCTGTATTTTCATACTGTTCATAGGGTTCTCAAGGCAAGAATACTGAAATGGTTTGCCAGTCCCTTCTCCAGTGGGCCACATTTTGTCAGACCTCTCCTCCATGACTCATCTTCTTGGATGGCCCTACGTGGCATGGCTCATAATTTCACAGAGTTAGACAAGGCCATGGTCCTTGTGATCAGATTGGTTAGTTTTCTCTGATTGTGGTTTTCAATCTGTCTATCTTCTGATGAAGAAGGATAAGAGGCTTATGGAAGCTTCCTGATGGGAGAGACTGACTGAGGGGGAAACTTTGTTCTGATGGGCAGGGCCATGCTCAGTAAATCTTTAATTCAATTTTCTTTTGGTGGGTGGAGCTGTGTTCTCTTCCTGTTATTTACCTGGGGCCAAACTATGGTGGCTTCTCTGTTGGAGCTCAGAGAGGCCCAGAGGAGATACCTCATTCCAATGTACAGAGCAGCAGCTGCGCTTTGCTGGAGCAGCTGTGAAGAGATATCCCATGTCCAAGGTAAGAGATACCCCAGCAAGACAGTAGATGCTGAGGGAGGGCATTAGAGGGCAGACAGACTAAACCACAATCACAGAAAACTAGCTAATCTAATCACATGGACCACAGCCTTGTATAGCTCAATGAAACTAAGCTATGCCCTGTAGGGCCACCCAAGGTGGACGGGTCATGGTGGAGAGTTCTGACAGAATGTGGCCCACTGGAGAAGGGAATGGCAAACCACGTAAGTATTCTTACCTTGAGAACCCCATGAACAGTATGAGAAGGCAAAAAGATGGGTCACTGAAAGATGAACTCCCTAGGTTTGTAGGTGCCCAATATGCTACTGGAGATCAGTGGAGAAATAACTCCAGAAAGCATGAAGTGATGGAGCCAAAGCAAAAATAGCACTCATCTGTGTATGTGACTGGTGATGGAAGAAAGGTCTGATGCTTTAAAGAGCAATATTGCATAGGAACCTGGAATGTTAGGTCCATGAAAAGGGTAAATAGAAAGTGGTCAATAGGAGATGGCAAGAGTCAATGTTGAAATTTTAGGAATCAACAAACTAAAATGGACTGGAATGGGTGCATTTAACTCAGATGACCATTATATCTACTATTGTGAACAGGAATCCCTTAGAAGAAATGGAGTAGCCATCATAGTCAGCAAGAGAGTCTGAAATGCAGTACTTGGATGGCATCTCAGAAATGATAGAATGGTCTCTTTTCATTTCCAAGTCAAACCATTCAATATCATGATAATCCAAGTCTATGCCCTGACCAGTAACAGTGAAGAAGCTGCAGTTGAATGGTTTATGAAGACCTACAAGATCTTTTAGAATTAACAACCAAAAAAGACATCCTCTTAATCATAGGGGACTGGAATGTAAAAATAGGAAGTCAAGAAACACTCAGAATAACAGAAATTTGGCCTTGGAGTAAAGAATGAAGCAGGGCAAAGGCTAATGGAGTTTGCCAGGAGAACACACTGGTCATGGCAAACACCTTCTTCCAACAACTCAGGAGAAGACTGTACACATGGACATCACCAGATGGCCAACACCAAAATCAGATTGATTATATTCTTTGTAGCCAAAGATGGAGAAGCTCTATACAGTCAGGAAAAACAAACCTGTGGCTCAGATCATGAACTCCTTATTGCCAAATTCAGACTTAAATTGAAGAAAGTGGGAGAACCACTAGACCATTCAGATTTGACCTAAATCTAATCCTTTATGATTATACAGTGGAAGTGACAAACAACTTTAAGGATTAGATCAGATACACAGAGTGCCTGATGAATTATGGATGGAGGTTAGTGACATTGTAGAAGAGGCAGGGATCAAGACCATCCCCAAGAAAAAGAAATGCGAAAAAGCATAATGGCTATCTGAGGAGGCCTTACAAATAACTGTGAAAAGAAGAGAAGCGGAAAGCAAAGGAGAAAAGGAAACATATTCCCACTTGAATGCAGAGTTCCAAAGTATAGCAAGGAGAGATAAGATAGCCTTCCCCAGTGATCAGTGGAAAGTAATAAAGGAAAACAACAGAATGAGAAAAACTAGAGATCACTTTTAGAAAATTAGAGATACCAAGAGAACATTTCATGCAAAGATGGGCTCAATAAAGGACAGAAATGTTATGACCTAACAGAAGCAGAAGATATTAAGAAGAGGTGGCAAGAATACACAGAACTATACAAAAAAATTCCTCATGACCCAGAAAATCATGATGGTGTGATCACTCACCTAGAGCCAGATATCTTGGCATGTGAAATCAAGTGGGCCTTAGGAAGCATCAGAATGAACAAAGCTTGTGGAGTTAATGGAATTCCAGTTGAGCTATTTCAAATCCTAAAATATAATATTGTGAAAGTACTGCACTCAATATGTCAGCAAATTTGGAAAACTCAGCAGTGACCACAGGCCTGGAAAAGGTCAATTTCATTCCAATCCCTAAGAAAGGCAATGTCAAAGAATGCTGAAACTATAGCACAATTGCAACATACTCACAAAGTAGTGCTCAAAATTCTCTAAGCCAGGCTTCAGCAATAAGCGACCTTGAACTTCAAAATGTTCAAGCTGGATTTAGGAAAGGCAGAGGAACCAGAGATCAAATTCCAAAATATGCTGAATCATCGAAAAAGCAAGAGAATTCCTGAAAATCAACTTCTGCTTTATTGACTGTGCCAAAGCCTTAGCCTATGTGGATCACAACAAACTGTGGAAAATTCTTGAAGAGTTGGGAATACCAGACCACCTGACCTGCCTCTTGAGAAATCTGTATGCAGGTCAGGAAGCAACAGTTAGCACTGGACATGGAACAACAGACTGCTTCCAAATCAGGAAAGGAGTACATCAGGGCTGAAATGTGTCACCTTGCTTATTTTAACTTATATGCAGAGTACATCATGAGAAAGCTGGGCTGGATGAAGCACAAGCTGGATTCAAGATTGCCAGGAGAAATATCAGTAACCTCAGATATGCAGATGACACCACCCCTTTGGCAGAAATTGAAGGAGAACTTAAGAGCCTCTTGATGAAAATGTAAGAGGAGAGTGAAAAAGTTGACTTAAAGCTCATCATTCAGAAAACTAAGATCATGAAATCTGGTCCCACCACTTCATAGCAAATAGATGGGGAAACAGTGGAAACAGTGGCTGACTTAATTTTTTTGGGCTCCAAAGTCACTGAAGATGGTGACTGCAGCCATGAAATTAAAAGATGCTTACTCCTTGGAAGGAAAGTTATGACCAACCCAGACAGCATATTAAAAAGCAGAGACATTACTTTGCCAACAAAGTCTGTCTAGTCAAGGTTAAGGTTTTTCCAATAGTCACGCATGGATGTGAGAGTTGAACTATAAAGAAAGCTGAGTGCTGGAGAATTGATGCTTTTGAACTGTGGTGTTGGAGAAGACTCTTGAGAGTCCCTTGGACTGCAAGAGGATCCAACAGTGCATCCTAAAGGAGATTAGTCCTGAGTATTCATTGGAAGGACTGATGCTGAAGCTGAAACTCCAATACTTTGGCCCCCTGATGTGAAGAACTGACTCATTTGAAATGACCCTTATGCTGGGAAAGATTGAAGTCAGGAGGTTAAAGGGATGATGGAGCTGACTCAATGGACATGAGTTTGGGTAAACTCTGGGAGTTGGTGATGGACAGGGTGGCCCAGCATGTTGTAGTTCATGGTGTCACAAAGAGTCAAATAGAACTTAGTGAAGGAACTGAAACTGAACTCAACTGAAACTATGGTGAAGGTAATGAAGTTAATGGTGACCTCCTTCAAAATGTCTATGTCTGTACTTCTATACTCAGTGCCCCCAACCCTGCAGCAGGCCACCGCTGACCCACGCCTCTGCTAGAGACTCCTGGACACTCCGGGAGAAGTTGAGTCAGTCTCTTTTGGGGTCACTGCTCCCTTTACAAGTTCTGTTTGTGCCCTCCAGTAGTCTATTTTCCAGTCCTGTGCAAGTTCTAGCAGCTCTATGGTGGGGTTAATTGTGACCTCCTCCAAGAGGGCTAATGCCATACCTGTCTGCTCCACCCCACCATACCTATTCCCTTTCTTATTATTTTTATTATATTCTCCTTTCTTTTCTTTTATTTTTTTTATTAGTTTTGCCATACAATGACATGATATCGCTATGGGTTTACATATGCTCCCCCTCCAGAACCCCCCTCCCTCCTCCCTTCCTCCTCCCTTCCCCTGGGAAATCTTGGTGCACCAGCCCCGAGCATCAACCCTGGGCCGGCGATTGACTTCACATATGATAATTAACATGCTTCAATGCCATTCTCCCATATCATCCCACTCTTGCCCTCATCCACAGAGTCCACGAGTCTGTTCTATATATCTACGTTCCTTTTGCTGTCTCGCATGCTGGGTTCTCGTTACCATCTTTCTAAATTCCATATATATGCGTTAGTATACTGTATTGTTGTTTTTCCTTCTGGCTTACTTCACTCTGGATAATAGGCTCCAGTTCCGTCCACCTGAGTAGAACTGATTCAAATGAATTTTTTTTTAATGCTGAGTAATATTCCATTGTGTATATGTACCACAGCTTTCTTATCCATTCATCCGTTGATGGGCATCTAGGTTGCTTCCATGTCCTGGCTATTGTAAACAATGCGGTGATGAACATTGGGGTACATGTGGCTCTTTCAATTCTGGTTTCCTCTGTGTGTATGCCCAGCAGTGGGATTGCTGGGTCAAAATCAACACACAGAAATCCCTGGCATTCCTATACACTAACAATGAGAAAACAGAAAGAGAAATTAAGGAAACAATTCCATTCACCATTGAAACAAAAAGAATAAAATACTTAGGAGTATTTCTACCTAAAGAAACAAAAGACTTGTATATAGAAAACTATAAAACACTGATGAAAGAAATCAAAGAGGACACAAATAGATGGAGAAATGTGCTGTGTTCGTGGATTGGAAGAATCAATATAGTGAAAATGAGTATACTACCCAAAGCAATCTATAGATTCAATGCAATTCCTATGAAGCTACCAGAGGTCTTTTTCAGAGAATTAGAACAAATAATTTCATAATTTGTATGGAAATACAAAAAACCTCGTATAGCCAAAGCATTCTTGAGAAAGAATGGAACTGGAGGAATCAACCTACCTGACTTTAGGCTATACTACAAATCCTTTCTTTTCATATTACCTCTGCTGTACTGATCATGCGCACATCCCTCTGCTCGACATGCTCTTCTCCAGTTCTGAGAAAGATGGCGCCTTCACTTCACAGTCTCAGATAGCGTCTCCAAGAACCCCATCCATCTCTCATCTCAGCTCTCCTGAGAATGCAACATACTCACTTATCCTCACAAGTTCTGAAAACATCTCAAGGCTGAGATCACAGAGTTCCCAGAATTATGCATCTTTGATACAGCAGATCACAAAAAGGGAGCTCTTTGCTAACAAGGATTTGACTAACTATTGTAGTGGAAATGGTTTTAGTACCTTAGCACTTGACTTTGATTCCACCTCTGATCAGAGCTCTGAATTTTTAACTCAGGATTCAGTGGTGAAAAAAGTGATCTCTGAATGAAGAGGCCTGGAAACAAGGAACTGATGATGGCAAGGAAGATGTACCTATAGCAACAACAGGACCTGTGAAGAAGAGTTGCTTAGGAGTAATTTTAATGTATGTCACTCCAAACGCAGGGTCTTGAATAACTTTTACTGAGCTTATCATCGGTTTTACCAGCTGCAGTCATTGACTGGAACTATTTACATCTCTTATGTATTGCCTCACAAGAAATACATACTTCATATACATAAAACCGCTATACAAATTTAGCTCCAATTTTGTCACTTTTATATTTTCACTTCTGCTTTTCTTAGAGATGTACTCTTTTTAAAATTTCTGCAAGTCATATTTATCATGTCAATGGTTCATGATCACTTTAACAAAATTAATCATACGGAGAAAAGAAAGGAAAAAAAGAACTCATCAGTAATCCTGTTTCCCTGAGTAACTGATGCTAATGACTTGTTTTATAACCTGCCCCAAAATTCCTCGGTCAATATGGTTTTCTTTCATTTGGATTAAAACTTTTTTATTATAGAAACTTTCAAATATATACAGAAGTGGAGAGGGTATTATGACCCTTATAAATGTGTCATAAATATTGATGTCTCATTTTTCCTCCACTTTCCTCTGCTCCACTCTGGATTGTTCCTGTTGTTCAGTTGCTAAGTTGTGTCTTACTCTTTGAGACCCCATGGACTATAGCTGGCCAAGCTCTTCTGTCCTCCACTATTGTCCACTAAGTCTGGATTAATTTGAGGCAAGTCCAAGACATCATATTATTTCATCTGTAAACACTTTTGTACATTCAAAAGATAAAGACTGATATCAGATACAGCTATACAATGTCTTTTAAAATTTTTTATTTTTAAATTCTATTATTGGAGTATAATTGTTTTACAGTGTTGCATTTGTTTCTGCTGTGCAATGAAGTGAAGCAGCTATATGTATACATATATGCCCTCCCTTTTGAGCCTCCCTCCCACTCCCACATCCCACCTCTCTAGGTCACTGCAGAGCACCAAGCTGAGCTCTTGAGCTATACAAATCTTCATACCAGCTGTCTATTTTACACATGCACGATGTCATTTTTATCACTAAAGCTGTAAATTAATTTCTTAATATCAAATACCTTACCAACATTCAAGTTTTCTCATTTGTATAAAAATTTTATATTTTTTTAAATAGCTTATTTGTTCAAATCAGTATCCAAGAAAGGATTGTTCATTGTTATTGGTTATCTGGCTTGTCTCTCTGTTCCTTTTCCATTTTTTTAAAAATATTTTAAGTTATTTTTTAATGAAACTGGCCCTTTCATCTCCTCATTTTCTCCAATCTGAATTTTAGTGACTATGTGGCCATAGAAACACAACCTGTTTTTTTGTCCCCTACATTTAGAGGCTTGATCAGGTAAATATTTTATATCTTTTTTTGGCAGACTCTGTATAAATGGTGTATTTTGGTGTTTTTTTTTTTTTTGCTACATCAAGTGGCAGGCATGTGGGATCTTAGTTCCTTGGCCAAGGATCAAACTCTCACCCCTTGCATTAGCAGCATGGAGTTTTAACTGAACCACCAGAGAAGTCACAGTATATGTAACTTTATCAAAAGATAAAACTATTTGAGAGTGAAGACCTAGATTTATTCTTTCATTAGATGTTGTGAAGGTTAGTAGTTTCTTATTCCTTCCTACTTTATTAGCTGGGATATTTGTCAAAAGAAACTCTATGCTGCTTATCAGTTGATAAGGCTGTGGCTGAGTCTTGTTTCCCAAAGGAAATGCTGGATAAAAGCTTGATTGTGTTTCTAATAGAAAACAAACTCCAGATATTGTGTCTGTTTAAAAAAAAAAAAGAATACTGGAGCAAGTTGCAAAATCTTTCTTCAGGGGAATCTTCCCGACCCAGGAATCGAACCTGGGTCTCCTGCATTGCAGGAGATTCTTTACCAACTGAGCTACAAGGGAAGCATGAAGTAGACACTTAGAGATTTTTATTCATTTAACTAAAAATAAATGAGAGTTTCAGGCTTTCATTCTGTGCACAGAAAACATAAGTAAATGTGCTCATATATGTCCTTGGAAAAAAGTCCTCATGATGATTTTCTGCAGAAAAAATACTTCCTTATCTGTATGTTTGATGCTAGTAAGAATGGCTGGTTGTTTTCCTGATGGCAGATGTGCTGCCATTTATCATGAGTTGTGGAAAATCTGTGAGCAGTAGTGTTGAATCAGTGGAAACATTTTCCTTCAAATTGCTGGAAATCATCAAAGTGAAACCTGTAATGCTTGTCAAGTAGGCTCTGGAATAACCTTTTGTAAGTTAAGGCAGCAATGAAATGCTTTGTCACAAAAGTGAGAATGATCTAGGTAGGACTTTTTAGGCAGTTTGGATACTAGAGTGGGAACAACTGAGAAATCAGTTTATCTGACAGTCAGCAAAAATGTAAAGTGTCTCTGTAAGCATCCTGCAAAGGGAAAATTGAAATGATCAAATAAAGTATACTCTTTCAATAAAAAAAATCTACATGAAACTCTGGACGTGGGCAGTAAATAAAAAGTTGGGAAGGGGACTGGCAGAGAGAGTACAGAAATCCATAAGTAAATGTTAGGTTTCATTTGCAGGTAATCACTTAATTGTGACTGCACATGGAGAATTCTTGGTGTACTTAAAAAAAAAGAATACCAGTGCCAGTGAAAGGCCTGGACAGATTTGTTTTCTCTTGTTTTTTGTTCCCCAAATGATTCTGATGATTTCATAAGGGCTGGGAACCACAATATTACATGACTTGTCAAAAAAACTCTTTTCTAGCCATTTTTTAGTGATGAGCAAAAACTACTAGATTAACTCCTTTATATCATCTATTATAAAACTAAAAATATTAAAGGGGAAACAAACAAAAATTACTGAATAACTGTGGCAATGTACCTCACCCTAGCTAAGCTTCATTATTTTATAACCAGGAAGGGAAGAAATAATTGTTGAATCTTCTCTGAATCGTACTAATAGAGAATTATTGTTTTTCTTCCTTTTGTGGCATCTCACTAGGTGTTGTAAAAATATCAGCTATGTGTGTCCCTAAAAGTTATTGTCCCTTAAAAGAAAATTAAAAAATCTAGTTATCAGAGTATTGTTTTAAGGAAGTACTTGCCAGGGAAGCATGAATACGAGTTGTGAACAATAAGAGAGAGACCCTAAGATCAAACTTTTATTTATTCATGTTGATGTATTTATTGTCTAATCTGTGATGGGGAGGGACAATCTCTGTTTTGTTCATTGTCAGAGACACTCCTTCCTCTGAATCTGGAACATAGTAGCTGCTTTGCATATGTTTATTGAAACAATAAATTTATTAAGAGGGAGAAAAAAAGCTGATGGTGGGCAACCTGTAGAGAAAACATTAAGTGCCAGAGATGTCCAGGGCTATTGGAGAGGGGAAAACATTGCTTCTGATATAATGATCTTGTGTATCTCATAGAATTAGACTCCTGATTTTGGTGGCAAGAGAGGGGTATTACTAGGGTTGGATGAGTCTTGGTGAAGGAATATACATATCATTTGGATTTCCAGGCTGATGCTGGATCCAACTCTTAGGGTTCTATTTCCTGCAGGAGCAAGAGAAGCTAGGGCCCAGGGACAAACTGCTACCATCTCAGAAGAATCACTGTTATTTCACCATTTTAATGAAGTATTCATTTTAAGGTCAGAAATACCACATGAAAATACTCTGACATAATGAAGAGTGAGAGGCTTGGAAACATGGGAAGTTGGAGTTACTCTTTAAAGCAGTGTTTTAAGATGGATAGTTTCATTAAGTCATTGTGACTTGATTGGAATAGTTTGGATAAGCTTCTTTTGTTTGTTTGTTTTCTCTTAATTTTTACAGTTAAAGGACTACCTGTAATAATACACTACCTAGAGAATTTGTACATTCATATCTTTCATACATTTCATTGGTATGATGTTATACTTTTATATTAATTGTATTATATCATATATATTAAATTTACAATTTGATTTATATTGCTTCTTCTTTTCCAGTTCTATTTTTTCAATGAATTTTTCTCTTTTCAGCAACACAGGGTACAAGTAACCAGCAAGGGCAACAATAGACTTTTAACAAGAGTTTCTGAGCAAACACTCCCCAAAATCTGATAATATAAATATAGGAAATGAAAAGCAACAGAAAAAGAAAACCAAAAAATTCCACTAACATTTTTATCAGCCCTATCATATTGAACATCAACTTTTCCTTACTTACATACATAATAATTTTTTATATTTAAAAGAAACTTAGATTTTCCTGGCAGATGGGTGATAGAAGATACTATGTCAGCATTACTTTTTTTTTTTTAATTCTGAGAAAACTTTTGTCAAAACTTGTGAGGGGAATTTCAAAAGAAAGTTATTAAACTGTATTAGCTAATCATTTAATAATAGAGAAAAAATGTTAATGTCAGCAGTTAACATTAGCCAAGTCAGCCAGCATTATAACTCAATTATAACCTAGGCTAGATGTGAAACAGAAGAGACACAAAAGGAAAAATCATGTGCTGTGTTGTTGTTTGGGAAGTCTTGCCCTTAATTTGAACTCTTTTGACTCACACATAAAATCTCAGGAAATTCAAGCGACTAGAAATTTCACTTCTTTCTTGGCTGACATAGTAGCACTGTGCAACAGCTGAAAACCACATTTTTGTGTGTTTGTAATTTAATTCTCTTCTACCACCTGCATGTGGCAAATAATCTTTCCACAGTTGCCAATCGTAGCTTTGCCAGCTGCTGGACAAAACGGGGGATAAATTGAACTTTCTGAAAACATTTTGGTCCACTAGTTATGCATGCTCTAGACAGGCTCATTCTCATTGGCCGTCTAGAATTTGCTACTGCATAAGTGGAGTAGGTGCTGTAGGTTCAGCTAGTTGGCAGTGTACTGAGATAATAATTGCTATTTGAAACTGTTCATCAAAGCTGTTTAAATTAGAGGGAAAGGATGGGCAAACCTATCATGAGTTTCTGTATCTAATTAGCTGAAACAATTAGGATAAAGGGAGTGACTCAGCTGAATAAGTGAACATACTTTAGAATTCTGTGTACTTGGATTCAAATTCTGCTTCTTCCTCCTTATTGCAGTGTGACATAGAAGTAATTTTCATTACCTTTCTAAGTTACAGTTTCTACATCTATAATATAAGGATTATTTCTACTTTATATACTTATTCAGCCCTCCTTGGTGGCTTAGGTGGTAAAAAACCCTCCTGCAATGCAGGAGATCCTGGTTTAATCCCTGGGTCAGGAAGTTCTGCTAGAGAAGGGAATGGCTGTCTACTCTGGTATCCTTGCCAGGTCCATGGAGAATCCCATGGACAGAGGAGCCTGGCAGGCTATAGTCCATGGGCTCGCAAAGAGTCAAACATGACTGAGTGACTAACACTTTCATGTACCAGACAGTGCAAAACTACTCAAGGTACAGTTCTCAACAAAACAGCTATGGCTATTGATTTATGGAACTTACAGCATAGGGAGGGAGGCATATATTAAGAATGAAAGTGAAAGTGAAGTCAATCAGTCATGTCTGACTGCTACCCCATGGACTGTAGCCCACCAGGCTCCTCAATCCCTGGAATTTCCCAGGCAAGAGTACTGGAGTGGGTTGCCATTTCCCTCTCCAGGGGATCTTCCTGACCCAGAGATCGAACCTGGGTCTCCTGCATTGTGGGCAGATGCTTTGACTACCTTAAATATATTAAGAATACCCACAAATAAATCTATGATTTCAAATTGGGAAGCTGTTGTGAAGGAAAGTATTGTGAAATATGCAATATCGTGAGAACTCAATTTAGGCTGAATAATTACTGAAGTTTTCTACAAATAAATTATGTTTGATTTGAGATTGGAATAATGAATACAGGTGTTTTGTGAAATGGAAGGAGCAAGGAAAGAAAAAAATAATGCATTTTAGGAACAGGGAATGGCATGTACAAAGGTATAGCACCTTCAAGGAACTGACTTAAGATAAAAGGAGTAATAATAGTGTGACGTGAGGCTAGATATAGAGATTATAGAAGGATTTGGCCATGTAAGAATTTGAAATTTCATCTTAAAAGCCAATGAAAAATGGTTAAAGCAGAAAAATGATAAAGTCGAATTTGCAGTTTTAAATGGTTAGCTCATGTACTATTTGGAGAATGGACCAGGGGAGAGAGACTGGCATAAGCTGGATGGTTCTAGGTGCAGTCTTGGGGAAATATGGTGGTAGCTTCCCATATGGTTGAGATGAAAAGATGGGATTCATAGATAGTTAAAGGAAACATCATTAGACTGTTGGTTGATATAGAGAAAGGAGTGAAAAAGGAGAGAGACTTGCCAGTGTTGACTCTTGTTCAGTCTTGAGTAACTGAGAATACGGTTATTCTATTCAGTGAACAAGGAAACCTCAAAGAAGACTAGCTTTGGAGAAAGGATGTTTGGGACATATTGAGTTTTAGGCAACTTTGACACATGTGATATAGACAGGAGGTCTCCAGATTTGTAGATCTGAAGCTGTAGAAGAGGTAAAACATGATGATATGAAGTTGGGAATTATCAGCAATTTGCTGTCTATTGAAGTCAAAGATGTAAATTAGATTGCCTGGGGAGAGAGTAGAGTATAGGGGAGTAGAGTATAAGAAGAAAAGAGAGACAATAACTAAGCCTTTAGGGATATCAGTATAGCCTAGGTAAAACAACAGATACAAGTGAGGGTGACTGAGAAGGAGTGACTGAAGATTTGAGAGGAATGTGGCATCCTCTAAGTATATATTTCACTCAGTAAAAACACTTTTAAACTGTTTTTGAGGGTACTTGTACTATTTTGTATTTCCACCAGGAAAATATATAAGTTCCAGTTTGTCCACAATCTTGACAAGCACTGAGTAGTGTCAGTTCATAGTCTTCATTTTTTGTTTTTTTTTTCTTTTATTAGGTGTGTATCAGTTTAGTTCAGTTCAGTCACTTAGTCATATCCGACTCTTTGTGACCCCATGAACTGCAGCAAGCCAGGCCTCCCTGTCCATCACCAACTCTGGGAGATGCTGTAAAATCTCATTGTATAGGTGCATATAATAGTATCTCATTGTTTTAATTTTCATTTCCCTAGTGGCTAATAAGTTTGGAACTTTTTTCATAAGCTTATTATGTATACATCTTCTGCATGTCTTTTTTGGTGAAGTATTTGTTCAAATATTTTGCCTACTTAAAAAAATGGAGATTTTTTTTTTTTTTGGTACTGTTGAGTATTAGGAGTTCTTTATATATTTTGGATATAAGTCCTTTGTTAGATATGTGATTGGTATTTTCCCCCAACCTATGTAGCTTTTCCTTCTCTTGTCAATATCTCTTATGGAAGAAAAGTTTTTATCTTTGTAATGTCAGTTTATCATTTTTGAATTTTATAGATACATGCTTTTGGTGTTTGATATGTGAGGAGAGTGTGTAATTTCCTCAGTTTTGTCTCGCCACAACAAAGATTTGAAATGGCAAACCAGTGTTACAGCTTGGTTACAGCTCAGAGTTTTATTTGGTAAAGAAAGTCCATCCCTGAGGTGTGTGGGAGGGCCACTCCTGCAGGAGAGGCCCCAGTCCATTTTGGCTTCCTCTTTTTATACGTTTTATCTCCTCCCCCTACATTAATCTGCCTTATGCAAACTAAGGTTAGACAGGAAGCCAGAATGTTTCTTTCACCAGAGGCTCTCACTCCAGTATTCAGATTTTTCCTTTGCTCCCTTTTTGTGGGCTTTTCCCTTTCTTTGTCTGTCTTTTAGCCACTACAGTTTGGGACTCCTCTTTCCTATTATAACTACCTAACATATCTAGGAACTCTTTGAAAAGACCATCATTATGCTACACTGAGTTTCTTTTGTGCCTTTGTAAAAAGTAATTATCCACGTTCATGTATGGGTCCATTTCTGGATTCTTGGTTCTGTTCCATTGTCACGATATTGAAGCATTACATTAGATTTTGAAATTAGGTAGTGTTAGTCTTTCAGTTCTGTTCTTTATGCAGTTGTTTTGCCTATTCTAGATCCTTTTTATTTCCATATGAATTTAGAATCACCTTGTCAATTTTTTATAGAAAAGCCTCCTGGGGTTTTGTTTGGAATTGAGCAGAATCTCTAGAATAACTTGGGAAGAAATGAGAATAGATGAGCTTCCATGAGAGAAGAAGTAAAATTCACATTTTGCCTGCAATGGTTATGCCATTGAGTGCTTGTGTTTGGACTGGTGAGCAGAAAAAAATGTGAAAGTGGGCTCCAAGAAAACTAATTGTGAAAAGAGCTAAATGATAAAAGAATATTTGACTATTAGGAATGAAAATCCTGGAAGGGTTAAATGAATGATTATTAATTATTGTGGATTCAGTACATATGCAGGAGACAATCAAAAGGTACTGAGTGATTTAAATTTGAGAGAAAAACACACTTTTCACATAAAAGAAACATTCAAGACTTAATGGTTGCTCTAATGGATGCAAAACAGAGTAAATACTTTTAGATGGAATGGGGAGAGATTATAAAAGAAGAGTTGAATTGAATTTTTGTGCACTGTAATTTCCATCTTAAATAAAATAACAGTAACCACTGTGATGCTATCCATTTCCCTAATTCAAATGTCTGTAATTAAGAAACTGAATTCACCCATCTCTACTTATTATGAATGTCAGAGTTTTTAAGCCTTAATAGCTTTCAGAATGCTTCTCAACTGAGGAAAATTTCACAGACGCCAATAAAAATGTCTCAAGGATATCCAGAAGCTAATGGATGACTTGTTTCCATGTTCTCTTTGTCTTTATTAATAGATACAAAGAGAGCTATGCTAGATAATTTACCTCATAGACTTTAAAGTTTCTGCTTTCTTAACCTGTTTATTTCTGTTGGTATTTTAGTACTCATTACGACTTGAAATACTTAGAGAGATGCCTTAAGAGGTATGTAATGATGCAGAGACTAGGAGGAAGGGACTAGTCAAGGAATTAGTACAGAAGATGCCTATGAGGATTGGCTAGGCAAACAACTCCCCCCCCCTTTTTTTTAATATGAAAGTCTTTCAAAGTAGACTTTGTTGACTTATCAACTCCTCTGCCTCTTGGAATAACAAAATAGGAGTTAATATTTCAAATGCTAACTTTACAAAAGACAGGTTGCTAAGGTCAGCTCTCAACCTGAAGAACACTAATTTCTTTGTTTCACTGCATTTCTCAGGGCACTGTAGTTATCTGTAATAATCCAAATCAAGGCTTGAGATGAAGTAGAGTCTATACTCTGCCATAATTATCCTCTAAATATGAGTCATTTTATTTATTCCTGAAAGGAAGTTTCTAAAAGGTCTGACATACCTCATAATCCAAGGTTTAAAACTTTGTGGAAAACCTATAAGCTCGTAGTGTAGATAATTTGATCTTACTTCTTAGGAAGTGGTCTTATTCTTCATCCACTTAATACATCTGTAATATCTCAGGGCAGGACTTTGAGGTGTTCATTAAAAGTTTGTTGAATATATTGAACAATTGATAGAACAGGGACTAGGATCTCAGTTCCCTTAATTACTAATTCTTTTTTCTAATTACTTTAAAAGTAAAATTTAAGCTCCAACAAATTAGACACAGTAAATAAACTCCCTTACAAGAAATCAGTTTACAAGAGTTTTGTTGTTTTTATTTTTAAACCCAACTAACAGCCCGACAGCTACCAAGTTTTAAGTCTCCCTATCCTTAAAAGTTTGGAAAAGTAGTTTAAGATATTCTGCTAAGCCTCCAACAACTGACAAGTTTCCTTCCTCATATTTTGAATTGCTACTTCATTGACTCACTGTGACACCAATATTGCATTAGCCTGCCTCACAAATGGGTAATGGAGAGATAAGGGGATTAAAACTTTTGGAGACATATTTGGCAATAAAAATATCAAATCTTTCAGTAGGCTACCGACAGCATTTGGACAACACACAGATCAAATTTTGAAGCATTCTGAGTCACAGAAATGATTTAAAGGGGCCTAGAAGCAATGTAAAATGAAACTGGATTTCAACACACCTGGGAGTTACTGGTATCTAAACTTATCAGTCTCTACCTCTTCTGCAATACAAAAAAAAAAAAAAATCTAAATGTTGGCATCAAGATAATCTGGGACTCTCAAAGGATATAATTAGTTACAGCATAGGAGCTCATTAAAGGGAATATATGAAAGAGTTTTCTGAATTTTATTTTAGTCTATATTTTCACAAATTCTCAAAGGCCTCCAGGGCTCTATCTGTCATCACAATTCTCAAGAGATGAGCAGTCTTTTAAAAAAATATAAGCTGTGGAGAGTTTTTCATGTAAGAACAGGTGAGTTTCCTGTAGGGGTGTTACATTTACCTTTATATTTAAAAAAATATTTTAGATTAAATAAATACCTAATCATAGTTGAAAGGTAGCTTTCCAGGTGGCTCTAGTGGTAAAGAACCCACCTGCCAATGCAGGAGACACAGGAGACGTGGGTTTGACCCCTAGGTAGGAGAGATTCCCCTGGAGGAGAGCATGGCAACCCACTCCAGGATTCTTGCCTGGAGAATCCCATGGACAGAGGAGTCTGGCAGACTACATCCATGGGGTCGCACAAAGTCGGACATTACTGAGGCGACTTAACACACATAGTTTAAAATGTCAAATAATGTTAAATGTTATGAAAAATGGTCATGCCTGCCACCTTCCCAACACTATCTTACAGTATTTTGGTAATTACTTTGGTATTTATCTCCATGTGTATGTATTAGTCACTCAGTTGTGTCCAACTCTGTAGCCCACCAGGCTTCTCTGTTCATGGAATTCTCCAGGCAAGAATACTAGAGTGGGTAGCCATTCCCTTCTCGAATGTCTCTTCCTGACCCAGGGATCAAACTCAGCTCTCCTGCACTGCAGGCAGAGTCTTTACTGTTTGAGCCACCAGGGAAATGCATTTACCTCCGTATATCTAACCAACTAAATACTCCACTACTTTGCTTTGTCATTTTTGAACATTATGTGTTGACTTCCTCCTGTAGTGATTGTAGATTTTATGCCTCTTATGCCCCCTTTTTCTGCTTCTTTAACTATGTATGGTGATATTAAATTTTTCTGTTAAATCCATACTTACTCCTTCTGTAGTGTGATTATATGAAAAAGATTAACTACCAAGCCAAGTAGTATACCTTGTTTACATTTCTGTTCTTGTACAACATTTTGTTTTTCAGCTAAGAATCATGTTTTCCCTGCTTTGAGAATTATCTAATTTTTTTTCCTTTTATTTTTTTCTTTCATTTGATTAATTTTCTTTAGTCTCTGACATCTCTGTTCATCTGTCCTCTCCAAGAGCTCTGTAAAATGCCTTATATTACAATTTTCCAGGAGTCAGTCTTATCAGCTAGTATATCTACTCCAGTTTTGTTTGTCTGTGGTAAATTAATCATAAATCTGACATAATTCCACTCTTCTCAGCTATAGTTGCTTGCTAAGATCTGCTGAAATGTTATTTTGGGAACTCTTTTTTCCTCTCCCCTTGAATCTCTAATTCCTGAATTTCTTTTCCTTGCTGTATTTTCTCTGGTAGATTCATGATACTGAATTCATGAGAGGTAAATTTTTTTTTTTTTATTGTTTTTGCCATACATTGTCATGATATCACCATGGGTTTACATATGCTTCCCCTCCGGGTCCCCCCTCCCTCCTCCCTCCCCCCCCGGGAAATCTCGCTGCACCAGTCCCGAGCATCAATCCTGGGCTGGCGATTGATTAGACACATGACAATTAACATGCTTCAATGCCCTCCTCCCATATCATCCCACCCTTACCCTCATCCACAAAGTCCACAAGTCTATTCTATACATCTGCATTCCTTTTGTTGTCTCCCATGTTGGGTTCTCATTACTGTCTTTCTAAATTCCATATATATGTGTTAATATTCTTAGTTTCAGATAGGGTTTTCTTTTTTCTCTATCTTATTCTTTGACTAACAATTTGCATTGATACACACATTGAGGTCAGAAATGATTTGGCCTTAGCAATAAGAAGGTCATGTTCCACTGCCTTCTGATCTTCATGATGTTTTTTCTCATTCTCTTAGCATGACCTAATCCTTCTAGGATCATCTGTTTTTTCTTGTTCTGAAATTGTTTAAGGATATAACTTGGTACAGATCTTTTTACATCCATTTTGCTAGGCAGTATTCAAAGGACACTCATTTCCTTCTGTTTCAGAAAATCTTGTATTTTTTGTTTAAAATAGTTTACTTTATGCTAGTTTCCCTGTTTCTTTTTTTAAAAGGACTACTTCCTCCTCCCAGCTTAATCAAGATATAATTGACACATATCATTGTGTGCATTCAAGGTGTACAACAGGATAAGTTTGATATATATGTATACTGAGAAATGATTACAACATTAGAATTTCTAGAAATTCTTTAATTTCCCTTTGGGCGTCCTGTGTTGTCCCATAGTTCCTTCATTCTTTTCTTTATTTTCTCTCTCATCCTCTTTTCTTCCTGCTCATCCCTTTCCCTCTTTTCCTTTTGTTCTCTCTTTCTCTCTCTCTTTCTTTCTCTTCTTCCTCCCTTCCTGTCTTCCTGCTATTCCTCTCTTCTTGGCCATCACTTTCCCTCTTGACACATTCTGGGAGATATATTTGACTTTATCAACTAACCTTTCTTCACTCATGAGTTAAAAAAAAAAATAAATTCATCTGCCATATTTTTAATACCTGAGAACTTTATCTTGCTCTATAAATATTCATTTTGATGCATGTAATATTTTTCCTTTAGTAGATGGGATAGTCATTTTTTTTAGCTTATTGATAGTATCATTTATAGCTTACTATAAAATTTCTTCTGTTCCCACCATTCTCTGTGTCATCTGAGTGTTTTTCTTTTCTATCTGTTGATCTGGTATATATTTCTATGTGGAAATTTTGCTTGTATGTTTGGTATTCTTGACTTTCCATTCATTTTAGAATGAGTCACTGAAACACTAGTGGAAGTTATGTGCATTGTCAGGCACAGATAAATCATATAGCTTATTCTCTAGGATTATCAAGGAATCAATGTTATTATTATTTTTTTTGTAACTTTGAACCTTCAAATGTCAGTATATGAAATGAGGGGTTGACTAATTTTGTCTATAAGGGACAAATTAATATTTTAGGTTTAATGGGTGCTTTATAGTAATCATCACAACTGCAGATTGTTGCCAACTTATAATGGCTTGACTTAAAGATTTTTTGACTTTGTGACTGTGTGAAAGTGATGTGCATTCAGTAGAAACAATACTTCAAAGTTTGAATTTTATTCTTTTTTGGAGCTGTGATATGCAGTAGGATACTCTTATGTGATACTGGGCAGTGGCAGAGAGTCACAGGTCCCACTTAGTCCCATGATCATGACAGTAAGCGGTCAATATGCTGATAACAATTTTGTACCCATACAAACATTACTTTTCACATTCAGTGAAGTATTAAATAAGTTAGATGAGATATTCAAAACCTAATTATAGAATAAGCTTTCCGTTAGATGCTTTTGCCCAACTGCAAGCTAATGTAATTATTCTGAGTACACTTAAAGTAGGCTAAGCTAAGCTCTGGTATTTGGTAGGTAAGGTGTATTACATGCATTTTCAATTTAGGATATTTTCAGTTTATGATGGGTATATTGGGAAGTGTAAGTGGAGGAAGATCTGTACTGAACTCTGCCCTAATAGTGAGTGAATAAAGCCACAGGCAATAGTAAATGAATGTGTGTGGTTGTGTTCCAATAAAACTTTATTTATTTAAAAAGTAGTAAGCTAAATTTGGCCTGAGGGCTCTAATCTGCTGACCCCTGACAGAGAACATTACTTTTAGGGCTTCCATTTCTTTAGAAATGATTTCTCGAAATTTTTTACCAGGAGTTGAAGATAAGGCAGGAAATCAGTCTGCCGGTGTTCTAGACCTGGACAGGGAAAGGAAGCTGAGGGTTGTACCATTTAATATGGAGATTCTCATTTATTGTCTCATCTTTACCCCCTCCTGCATGACATCCCCAAATCCTATACTCCTGTAGTTCAATTTCTTAATAGTGTTTCTCAATCTAATGTGCATTGGAAAAACCTGAGGATCTTAAAGTGCAGGCTCAGATAAATGAGGTTTAAAGTTGGACTGGAGAGTCTATCTTTCTGATAAGCTTCTGAATGATGTTGATGCTGCTGATTCTCAAAGAACATTTTGAATTGCTAGCAAGGGAATAAGTACCGTGTTTTCTATGAATAGCAGAGAGAAGAAATCTAGTTTTCTCTCTACAGGCTTTCAAACAATTCTAATGTTTCCTGCCCCATTTTTTGCTCAGGCCTTCCATGGCTCAGATCCCTGAGTCTTTCTAGTTTTCTATAAGTAAATTGACTAGCTTTTTGTCAGTGTTCTTTTCTATAGGCAGCTAGATTTTCAGTTCCTGTTCTGGTCATGTTCAGTTATTTATTTTTTCATTTATTCTCCAATTTTGTGTATATATTTGGAATTCCTTTTTTTGTTTTACTGAAAATGGAGCTTGTACTTTGCACTTTGTAAAAAGCATTTGAAATAATATTTTTGAGGATGGAAAGAAGAACATGTTTGAAATTGAACCTGAATTAGAAAGTAGACTATCACAAAATATTTTCTTAAACTATCAGGCATAATGACAAATCAAATTTTTATTATATCCAACCTGAAATGGTAAAGGAATTTAAATGTACATATATAAGTAACTTCTGGAATATTTCAAAATGTTTGCTGAGGGACAATCATGATTATTTACTTTTTGACTTTGGATTTTGTCAGTTTTGAATTTGTTACTGAAGGGATCCTTAAGAAGAGATTCATTTCTCCCAATTCCATTATCTGAATTTATCATTTGAAGTATTTATATTCATATTAAAATGAATCAGAGAAACACTTTTTGTCATGGAATTACTTATGGCAAACCTGAACCAGTGTTCTTGGGCTTCCCTTGTGGCTCAGCTGGTAAAGAGTCTGCTGGCAATGTGGGAGACCTGGGTTTGATCCCTGGGTTGGGAAGATCCCCTGGAGAAGGGAAAGGCTACCCACTTCAATATTCTGGGTTAGAGAATTCCATGGACTGCATAGTCCATGGAGTCGCAAAGAGTAGGACATGACTGAACGACTTTCACTTTCAACCTGAACCAACCTTGGGCAGTAGATTAAATTTGTTTTCATTATCCTAATTCCAAACAAAGATAACATGCCTAGACTTATCCCTGAGGTCTCCCCTTTGCCTAAAAATCTTCCTCTCTATTTTATAACTCAGGATTTCATGTGCTAGATATTTGCTCTCTATCATTCTTTGATGTCCTTCATCACAGATTACATATTCTGAATCATAACATAATTTGCTTGTTTAATATGTTGTGGATAGGGCATCATTAATGTAATGGATCTCTGAATGATATTTGAGTAGTTTATGATAGTAGGCATATTGTTGTTCCGCTGGCCCAAAATTATTATCTGAATGCTCTGAATCATAACAATTTGCTCTGTCTAAAAGAGTACTAGATTGAAAATCATAAAGATAGCCATAAACAGTAAGTCACTGGATAAATTAAATTTCTCTAAAGTATGGCATTAGGTTAGATTCATTTGAAAATATATGTTATTCTCTTTGTGTCCTTCTACACATATTAGTCATGTTAAGAATATATATATGTACATACACTGTATATATGTGTATGTGTATGTGTGTGTGTGTGTGTAATCATTTTGGTACTTGGAAGAGAAAAAGCCAAATTGCATTCATATGCAAGTTCTTTCTGAGGGTTATGTGACTGTTGTGTATATTAGGTAGGAATATATCTTAAAATTACAGTTTATATGCAGAAATTTCATAAGAAAGTATTATTAAGTTAGAATACTTTATTTTTATAGAATAAGACTATGAAGAAGTGAGATTACTTACAATATATTTCAAAATATAGAGATATTAAAAATTCCTTTTTCTTCTCTCAGATTATTATTTCTGTTGATAATAAAGTGAGTGCATTCTTATAAAAATTCCAATATGGATGATTACTTGCAGTGTGGAACCATTCCTTCCAGAAATTTTATCCATATAAAAGATCTATGTATAAATTTGTTTAATATTAAAGGATAACATCATATATAATATTCTATAATTTGATTTTTATATTTTTAAAAATTATAGGTAATAATTAATTCTATATGTGTGTGCTCTGTCGCTTATCATATCTGACCCTTGGCGACCCCATGGACTGCTGCTTGCCAGCTCCTCTGTACATGGCATTTCTCAGGCAAGAAAACTGGAATGGGTTGTCATTTCCTACTACAGGGGATCAAGCCTGCAACTCTTGCATCTCCTACATTGGCAGGTGGATTCTTTACCACTGTGCCACCTGGGAAGCCCAATGAATTCTATAGAGGGCAATAAAACATTTCACATTATAGAAACTGATTTCATAGCCATATCCATAAATCTCTAGCTAGTTATAAAAATGTTACACCCTAATGAATAAAAGGAATGCCTAATAAATTTTTCACTCTAATTTATAACTTAATTTGTAACTCTAATTTATCTCTTATTTTGACAAGCACATTTTAATTTTAATCATTTATGATTAAATAGCAAACTAGTGAATGTGAATAATATTTCTTAAAAACCTTATTGCCTTAATATTATGAGATCTTATTAAATCTGTGCTGTTTTGGTGAAATGCATGAATTATATTTTGGTGAAATTATGATACTATGGATTGTTAAAAATCATTAGATATGTGAGCAATGACAGAATTCTACAGTTTGAACAAAAATGTCTCTAGATTTTGTGCAGAGGAACTACTTTTTATTTTACTGAAGACTTGAGCTGTTGGGAAGGGAATCGAAAATTGAGAATTGAGAGTGAACAGCAAAGGAAGTGGTTATGCTACCTGTACATCCTACCATTGATTGGAAATTCTAGGAATCCACAGATAAAACTGTGAAATTATCCAGGATATTCCAGTCTCTTGTTCAGGGGTTCATAGGTGAGCAAGGTACTGGTGATGAAGGTTCAATCCCTTCAGCGTTTTCTTTTCTAGGATGTTCCTTTTGAAGAGCCAGGAGAGTGTGTTTGAGAAGACTTAAAGTATATGTTAAAATTATACCACTTTAAAACATCTGGATGTATTTCTGATTTGCTAGTTTCTCTTACCTACCCATCTAGATCTTCTTCTATCATAGTCGATCCTCAGCAAAGATAGAGAAAGGATAGGATTTACTAGGAATTGATTTCTCAAAGAAATGATGACTTTTCTTCATGGCAATTTTCCATGATAGAAACAGAGGCTACAGAGTTGACTCTAAGATTTAACTTCATCTTACTATCAAAAACTGTTTTCATGATGATCCTCTGACCAAGTTTTAGAATGAATGGGCTACTTCACCACTTGCATACATCTCCAAATATTTACTAATGACACTTACTAATGATTTGTGAATTGTTCCCTTTGGATCCTTATAGCTTCTGGTCCTACACACCAGGCAGGACTTGATGCCAGAGAGCTATATATATATACCAACCAGACAATAGGAAGTCTATATCAGGGTTGGCAATTATGAAGCAACCGTGCTTCCATTCTCAACTCCTGCACCCATGGCAGACATACCTAATCCACCATGGCACTCTTTCTCACTAGGCTTAAACATGACCTCAGAATACTTTCCACAAACTGTTTAAGAACCTAGTCCCAAGTTTTCGAAGTCTGTATATAAAGTAAAAATGAATTTGGTCATATGTCCAAATAAAGAGACAAAAACTCATAAGAAACTAAGATCACTTCCTGTCAGATCAGTCACATTATAAGCCTTTTCTTTCCTGGGTCTGCATTTTAGCCTCATGATCTCAGTCTCAGATGCCTTGGATTTCATACTTTATATTCTTTGCCTCTTCTTTTAGCTTCCTCCACTGATTCAAGCAGGCCTCTCTAGCGGAGGAGTACTGTGCTAATAGTTCAGTTCAGTTCAGTTGCTTAGTCGTGTCCGACTCTCTGTGACCCCATGGACTGCAGCATGCCAGCCTTCCTTGTCCATCACAAATTCCCGGAGCTTACTCAAACTCATGTTCACTGAGTTGGTAGTGCCATCCAATCATCTCATCCTCTGTTGACCCCTTCTCCTCCCACCTTCAATCTTTCCCAGCATCAGGGTCTTTTCCAATGAGTCAGTTCTTAGCATCAGGTGACCAGAGTATTGGAGTTTCAGCTTCAGGATCAGTCCTTCCAATGAATATTCAGGAGTGATTTCCATTAGGATTGACTGGTTGGAGCTCCTTGAAGTCCAAGGGACTCGCAAGTCTTCTCCAAAAACTCAGTTCAAAAGCATCAGTTCTTTGGTGCACAGCTTTCTTTATAGCCCCACTCTCACATCCATACATGACTACTGGAAAAACTATAGCTTTGACTAGACAGAGCTTTGTCCACAAAGTAATGTCTCTGCTTCTTAATATTCTCTCTAGGTTGGTCATAGCTTTTCTTCCAAGAAGCAAGCATCTTTTAATTTCATGGCTCCAGGCACCATCTGCAGTGATTAGGGAGCCCCTCAAAAATAAGGTCTTTCACTGTTTCCATTGTTTTCCATCTATTTGCCATGAAGTGATGGGACCAGATGCCATGCTCTTAGTTTTCTGAATGTTGAGTTTTAAGACAACATTTTCAACTCTCCTCTTTCACTTTCATCAAGAAGCTATTTAGTTATCCTTCAATTTCTGCATAAGGGTGGTGTCATCTGTGTATCTGAGGTTATTAATTTCCTCCAGGAAATCTTGATTCCAGCTTATGCTTCATCCAGCCCAGCATTTCACATGATGTACTCTGCATAAAAGTTAAATAAGCGGGGGGACAATATACAGTGTTGATGTACTCCTTTCCATATTTGGAGCCAGTCTGTTGTTTCATGTCACTTCTAACTATTGCTTCTTGACCTACATACAGATTTCTCAGGAGGCAGATCAGGTGGTCTAGTATTCACATCTCTAGGCAAGAGTGAACATTGACATTGTAGGAATCAGTTAACTAAAAGGGACTGGAATGAGTGAATTCGACTCATATTACCATTATATCTACTATTGTGGGCAAGAATCCCATAGAAGAAATAGAGTAGACATCATAGTAAACAAGACAGTCCAAAATGCAGTACTTGGATGCAATCTCAAAAATGACAGAATGACGTCTGTTTGTTTCCAAGGCAGGCCATTCAATATCACAGTAATCCAAGTCTATACCCCGACCAGCAATGCTGAAAAAGCTGAGGTTGAACTGTTCTATGAAGACCTACAAGAACTCCTAGAACTAACACCAAAAAAGATATTGTTTTCATTATAGGGGATTGGAATGCAAAAGTAGGAAGCCAAGAAATAACTGGAATAACAGGCAAATTTGGCCTTAGAATGAAGTAGGGCAAAGGCCAACCGAATTTTGTCAAAAGAACACACTGGTCATAGCAAATACCCTCTTCCAACAACACAAAAGAAGACTCTACACATGGAAATCACCAGATAGTCAATACCAAAATCAGGTTGATTATATTCTTTGCTGCCAAAGATGGAGAAGCTCTATACAGTCAGGAAAAATAAGACCAGGAGCTGACGGTGGCTCAGATCATGAACTCCTTATTCCAAATTTAGACTCAAATTGAGGAAAGTAAGGAAAACCACTTGATGATTCAGGTATGACCTCAATCAAATCCCCTATGATTATACAGCAGAAGTGACAACTAGATTCAGGGGATTAGATATGAAAGACAGAGTGCCTGAAGAACTATGGACAGAGATTCATGACATTGTACAAGAGGCAGGGATCAAGACCATCCCCAAGAAAAAGAAATGCAAAAAGTTTGTCTGAGGAGGTCATACAAATAGTTGAGAAAAGAAGAAAAGCTAAAGGCAAAGGAGAAAAGAAAGATATATCCATTTGAATGCAGAGTTCCAAAGAATAGGAAGGAGAGATAAGAAAGCCTTCCTCAGTGATTAATACAAAGAAATAGAGGAAAGCAATAGAATGGGAAAGACTTGAGATCTCTTGAAGAAAATTAGAGATACCAAGGGAACATTTCATGAAAATACGGGTTCGATAAAGGACAGAAATGGAATGGACCTAACAGAAGCAGAAGATATTAAGAAGAGGTGGCAAGACTACACAGAACTATACAAAAAAGATCTTCACAACCCAGATAACCACAATGGTGTGATAACTCACCTAGAGCTAGACATCCTGGAATGTGAAGTTAAGTGGGCCTTCGGAAGAATCACTACACACAAAGCTAGTGGAGGTGATGGAATTCTAATTGAGCTATTTCAAATCCTCAAAGATGATGCTCTGAAAGTGCTGCACTCAATATCCCAGCAAATCTGGATAACTCAGCTGTGTCCGCAGGACTGGAAAAGGTCAGTTTTCATTCCAATCCCAAAGAAAGGCAATGCCAAAGACTATTCAAGCTGCCACACAATTGCACTCATCTCACACACTAGCAATGTAATGCTCAAAATTCTCCAAGCCAGGCTCCAGCAATACATGAGCATTGAACTTACTGATATTCAGGTTGGATTTAGAAAAGGCAGAGGAACCAGAGATCAAATTGCCAACATCCATTGGATCATTGAAAAAGCAGCAGAGTTCCATATGTTTAATTGACTATGCCAAAGTCTTTGACTGTGTGGATCACAACACATTATGGTAATAGTTCCCAATGGTAATTGATTTGAATCTTGGCTCTGGCCTTTCAAGCTATGTTATTTAAATCTTTTGTGTTCAGGTTTCATTCTTTCATTCAAATGCTATGATACACAATACATGAGGTAATCTGTTTGTAAACATTTCAGTTTAACATTGCATAAATGTTAGGTGTGTTTATTATTGATAAGGATTCAATTTCAGTGTTCAGCTAAAATATGGAACCCCTATAGGTTATGTTGAATAAGTGAAATTATATTAATTGGAATACTGAGTGCACCTATTGTTTTTGGTCAGGAAGATTACATTTGAAATACTGTATCAAAATATGATAGTTTGATCATAAGTGGCATAAAACTACATGAAGACATACTAAAATTGCTCACTAAACTCAGTAGATCCTGGACTTCTGCTTAAACAACTGTAAATGTTTAAAGAGGCTGTCTTTTGAATTCTTAGCTCTGATTACTCAGTCACTGTTTAGACAGCACTCCTGGAGAGTCCCATGGACAGAGGAGCCTAGTGGGCTACAGTCCATGGGATCTCAAGGAGTTGGACATGACTGAAGCTATTTGGCATGCACACACTGATTTAATTTCAGGTAGAAATATTATGCAAGTGTCATTGGAGACATTGTCTCTCTCTTTCCTTAGATGATAAGTTTGGGAAAATTACAACAGATTTTCCCATTGCTCACATATCCAAATTCAAAGTTGACCTCTCAGTCAGATTTGTAAGATTTGAACTAGTATTGCAAAAAGTCACTTGAATTCATTTCTAGACAAAGTTTGCTGTGGACTGCCTCATTAAAATAGTCATTCAAAGTAAGTGTATTTGTATATGGTATAATAAGGGAGTCACTTCCATGGTGGCTCAGATAGTAAAGAATCTGCCTGCAATGCGGGAGACCTGGGTTCAATCCCTGGGTTGGGAAGATCCCCTGGAAGAGGGGATAGCAACCCACTTCAGTATTCTTGCCTGGAGAATCCCATGGGCAGAGGGGTCTGGTGGGCTACAGTCCATGGGATTGCAAAGAGTTGAACATGACTGAGCAATGTTTGTCAGTTAATATTTGCTCACATATCCAGTTATTCTAGCTAAAATACATTTCACTCAGTCCCTCCTTCCTTCCATTTTTATACCTCAAGATCCTCTCTCTTGGCTACAGTTAAGTGGACCGGGACTGAGAATTGATAGTAAAAAGAGTACAGTCGATAGATGGGCTCAATAGCAGCCTGTGACCTGTTCTGCTGTAAACAGGTGAATTAGGTCAATCAGATTCTCGCTCTTGGGAGTCTGAACTGGAAAGCACAGTCTGTTAGCAGTGAGCATAGCAGCCGAAAGGATGCTGTGAGGTAGCTGCTGCACTGATGTCATGTACAAAAGGAGGTTATGAGGAAGCAGAAACTGGATAAGAGGAAACCACATAGCAGAGATGAATGATGTGGATGTGTAGAGAACAGTGATGCTAAGAAAGCTAATTTAGCTATTGGTGGAGAAAGAAGTTAGCCAGCTCTTGAAGCTGATTCTGGGCCAGTTCCTGTATCATTACAACAACTTGCCTTTAGCTGAAATAAATTAAGTGTATCTTTTTTCCTTGCCTAACCAATCCATGTGCTAATAAACATACATGATTCAATTTTGTCTTGCAATCACACTTTATTCTGATGATTATTTTGAATACTTCCTTGTTAAGAAATATGCAATAATATAGAGATGAAATAAAGTTTTACTAGGATCTATGTCTTTTAATACTTTACTGTTGCATTAGTGTTTGATAAATTTATGGTGGCAGTCATGCCTGAGAGATTTAAAAGATTGTTTTTGTTTCATTGTAAATAAGCTACAGAAAAGCAGCTTGTTTTCTGCAACAAATTGTGAAAGTATGGGACACCAATTTTTGAAGTGAGCCTTGGGCAGATGTTAGGAATGCAGTAAGGTGCTGAGGAATATATGTTCATTTAAGAATGGCCCCAAGTCTGGAGAAGGACATTAGAGCAGTAAAACAGATGTAGGGATCATATTAAAGGTGCTGATGGTATAACTTGAAATGTCCTAGGTGGCCGTTTTCACTTTTCAATTTCATCGGGAAAGTATCATGGCTTAGTAATGTATTTTTAATTGTTATCCAGGAAAGGTAATTTATTTTCTGTAGATAGCAGTCAGAATTTGAAAATATGAGGTATGTTACCTTTAAGATAACTCTGAGAATATGTTGTAGTTTTGTTTTACTTGATAAGTACATTGCAAAAATATATTTTAAAAAGGGAAACAGGCTTCTTTGAAAGCACTCGCACATAGTTGTAAAGGTAGGCTGCTATCAAAAGATATATTCTGACTGTAAGACTGGGGATATGCATATATTTATATTTTTCAGCATCCTGGTGGTGATTTAAAGGATGTTATGTACTGTGGTTTGGAAATGTAAATTGTTCTGTCTTCTCTAAGGATAGCTTAACTTTTCAAAAATCTTTCATTCACAATATTTATTACTGATTTTATCACATCTGATTTATGTTATTTTCATAAATTGTTTCTTAGGGTAAACTTGTACTTGGTTAAATAGTAATTTAAAATCTGTCTTCCAAGACTATAACAGAACTGTGTTGGCATGACATATTTTTTGAAGTGTGTTTTACTTGAGGACTGTCATATTTTTGAAACTGGCAGTTCTAAATGAAATAACTGTTTAAACTTCTTGCCAGGAGACAGTTTACCTGGAAAGAAAATATTGGAACTAGCAAAGAAGGAAGATGTTTTAATTTACATTTCATTATAGCAACAAAAAATGTGTTTTGGTATTTTAGGAATATATTTTTTTTCTGTGTTGCCTTCTCTGAAGTTTGAGTCACTTGCTCACTTTATGGAGTTAACCCTATGGAATTTTTGGTCCATTTAGTTCCCTAATACTGATGAAAATTGGGAAGGACAAATGTACTAACTTTTTGAAATTATATATTAATTGATTTTTTTTTAAGTCAAGAGAAAACCCAGATATAATACTCTGAAAACTGCCATCTTAATGGTGGTAAAATAATAATGCAGTATTTTTGCTTTTATTATTACCTGTATATAAAAAGTCAGAAAATAAAGAATTCACTTCTGTAACTACTGTATTGAAAAATTTTATGAAATTATTTGACTAAAGAAAACGTTTTTACCAAGTGAAAACTTTTATCATTTGACTCTGAGAAGTATTGGGCCAAACAAAATTTATATTTTTTCATATATTATTTCTGCTATTTCTTGGTAATGAAGTTATGAAATTATTTTCAAGAATAAGGAGCTTTTTAGAAATGCTGTGGAGAACTAGTGATGAATATAACATATAATCTATGAATGTTATCTATTTTGAGTTCTGTTTTACCCATCTTTTGATGTATATATTATTGCCACCAACTTGTGTTTATGAAAAAATAAAAATAGCCATATTTGTAGACATTACAGCATGTGAATTCTTTATATGATTTGAATTCTTTATATAATTTGATCATTACAAAAATGTATTGACTTGGTGGGTAGCATATATATTCCCACAAGCTGATAAAGGAATATTTAAATAATATGCCTGCAGATTTCAGTTCATAAAACTAGAGCAAATCCAATGTCTTGGGTTCAGATGCAGTGTTCTTTTCCTATAGAGGTCACTGTCTCTTAACAAGGAATGAAGGCATATTCAGGTAAAGTACTTATTTTCTTGGCTTGAGAGTAATGTAAATAAAAAATGATCCAAGAACTACTTAAAATAAAAGATATTTTTAATATCATTAAATAGTGGAAAGAGCAATGCAGTAAAGATCACATATTAACACTTATTTTTAAGTTGAACAAGATCAAGCTTCATAAAAGTCCTACACTATTACATAAAATTAAAATGTCTTGGGTACAGCAACAAACATTTGACTTAGTATTGAAATTGTATTGATAACATTTTACTAGTTTGAATTTTCAGCCCTTTATGTCTAAAATTCTGAGAATTAACTGCTATTACTGGTTCTGTAATTAATCCTAAATGGGGAAGATGTAGGAGGTAGATGAGTTAAAGTTTCCTTTTAATTGAACAAGTCCTTTATTTGCCATAAATATGTTTCCTAAGTTACAAGGCAAAAAAGTGTCTTGAACAAGAATTCTACTCTTTGATGAATTAGAACATTTAGTTGAGAGCCAGTTCCAAGAAAAAGTTCAGAGAGAATTTTATTTTTAGAGGACTCATCTCCCTGTTAACAAGAATAATGAAATGAGTGAATCATATAATGCAATTGGAGCCTGGTCCTGGCAATTATGCAGCCATTTACCCCTCAGTGACAACTTGGGAGCTAGAGCTTCAGCACATTCTGGGTGCTGATTTCCTACAGGGGCATGTTTATGTTGTAGATGAAGCACAGGCTGCTTGGAAGGCTTCAGATGGTTCTATTGGGTTGAGGATTAATGAGGTTAAATTAACTCAGTCACTTAATGCACATTTTATTGAGGTTCAAGCTGTTCAGGTTGTTGCTGTTAATATGAGTAACCCAGAATGTTGCCAGTTAAATGTGAGTTACACATCAGGGATGCCAGGGTCATTAGTGACAGAAAGAAAGCAATTGAATTTGGTCATGACGTTTATCATAAAGGCATTCTCATGTTTACCTATACATATGTATTTAAAATATTATGTAAAAGATATCTATAACTATCTTTAAAAACATAAGAATGCCTATATTGTATATATGTGAAATATATATGTGTATGTATTCCTATATGTGTATATATATTGTATATATATATAATATTTACTCCAAAATGTCATTTATTTAGGGGTATTGTTGTTACCTCAGATAGGATTATGATCTTATCTTTCAATATTTTTGTGCTGATTTTAGAGAACAAAGTGTTGACATAAGAAAGAAAAGTGAAATGAACAAAATTTCCTCCCCTCATCAGCTGTGCATATGAGGAACATCTTGGATAACTGTTTTGCTCTAAACCCTATAATATTATAAACCTGAAAAGCTCCTATGTTGAGAAGATTGAGTCAGACCCACGATGAACACCCGAGTATCTATTCATTCACTCATTTATTCACTCATTGTTTTTTGACCATCTGATATATGCTACCACTTATACTAATGCTGAGGATA
This sequence comes from Antilocapra americana, assembly GCA_007570785.1. NCBI lineage: Eukaryota > Metazoa > Chordata > Mammalia > Artiodactyla > Antilocapridae > Antilocapra > Antilocapra americana. Next base: position 61,355,729 of record ML660200.1, on the reverse strand, counting down.
GATAGTTCTAGCTCCCTTACATTTAGTATGTTTATTAGTTTGTTCATTTAAGTATGCATATCTTACTTTATCAAGGGCTTTATGACTTCCTGTAGAGCTTTCACAGGTGTACCACTGGCTTTAAAAAAATGATTTCTAGATGCTCATAAAGTAAATGAGCCCCCTAGGTAATGGAATCTAATATTCATGTAAATTGCTCCATTTTCACTCTAGACAACAAAGTAAGCTTAGAACAGCATAAATGACAACACTCTCCTCTACCAAAGGGCCCCACACAGAGGCTTTACTGTCTTTTTGTGCAAGTACTATAAAGCTCTGATAATATATAAAATCCCATGACTTATTCCACTTATTCCTATAGGCTGAGTTTTCACTTGAAATGTCTGTTTTACTCTCAGGACATGCATAAGGACATTGGAAAAAATAATGCAGAGGACATCTGTGGAAAAGAACGCACATATGCACCCCCTGAATAAAGAGTTCATGGCAAGGCTCCAGGAGTCTAAGTGCATACTTGCCTAGAAAAACTGGTGCACCCTATGTTGCCACTTCTCTCTACCCCTGGCACAGCACTCCCCTGGTTTGGAAGCAGGGCTTTGGCAGCCCTGCTGAGAACAGGGCGCTGAGAAGTGATTGCCAGAGGGAAGAACCATTAGAGATGCCAACCATCACTGCAGTTTTATTGTTCTTCTTTTCATTTTTCTACTGCTATTTTCTGATAATTCTCCAGCTTAAAGGAACAAATGGTATTGATTTAATTCAACAAATTCTTTTTAACTGCCAAGTGCTTTTGTAGGCTTTTTAACTTGACTCTGGCCCTTCAGATATTTGGGAGTGGGAAACAGAAGAAGGGCTAAAGGTAATATAAAATAGTGCATAGTGACACAAAGCTGTATTTATTGTCATAGCCAAGACACACGTATGTCATGGCTTTGAGATGATAGGTACTCAGTGTATTTTTGTTTCTTTTTTGCTGGTCGTGCATATCGGCATGGAGTAGGCTAGGTGTACACAGACCTTTGAAACAGCCAGAGGTGTTTGTCTTTAACTTGGCTGCTATCAGAAATTATCGAAATTCATTTCCCTAAGAAAATAAAACCATTGGTATAAAAGGTCAGTTTTGGAAATTAACTACTTTTATGAAGCATATGTGGTATTAAACAGGATACATTAGTTGTGTCTGACTCTTTGCGACCCCATGGACTGTAGCCTACAAGTCTCCTCTGTCCATGGAATTTTCCAGGCAAGAATACTGGAGTGGGTTGCCATTTCCTTCTCCAAGGGATCTTCTCGACCCAGGGATCAAACCCAGGTCTCCCTCATTGCAGTCAGATGCTTTACCGTCTGAGCCACCACCCAAATTTAAAATATCCCTGGCGGTGTTTAATGCTGAGATATTTTTTGTCACATCTATATGCCTAAACATGATGTACTCTGCATATAGGTTAAATAAGCAGAGTGACAATATTACAGCCTTGATGTACTTCTTTCCTGATTTTAAACAAGTCCATCATTCCATGTCTGGTTCTAATTGTTGCTTCTTGACTTGCATACAAGTTTATGAGGAGGCAGGTAAGGTGGTCTGGTATTCCCATCTCTTTAAGAATTTTCCAGTTTGTTGTGATCCACACAGTCAGAGAATTTCATTGACTTTAACACAGTCAATGAAGCAGAAGTAGATGTTTCTCTGGAATTCTCTTGCTTTTTCTATGATCCGACAGATGGTTGCAATTTGATCTCTGGTTCCTCAGCTTTTCTAAATCCAGCTTGTATATCTGGAAATTCTCAGTCCATGTATTACTGAAGCTTGGAGAATTTTGAGCATTATTTTTCTAGCTTGTTAATTGAGTGCAATTGTGTGGTATTTTGAACATTCTTTGGCATTGCCTTTCTTTGGGATTGGAATGAAAACTGACCTTATTCAGTCCTGAGGCCACTGCTGAGTTTTCCAAATTTGCTGGTGTATTGAGTGCTTATTTAACTTATATGCAGAGTACATCATGAGAAATGGCAGGCTGGATGAAGCCCATGCTGGAATCAAGATTTCCAGAAGAAATATCAATAACCTCAGATATGCCGATAACATCACCTTTATGGCAAAAAGTGAAGAGGAACTAAAGAGCCCCTTGATGAAGCTGAGAGAGAAGAGTGAGAAAGCTGGTTTAAAGCTCAGCATTCAAAAACTAAGATCGTGGTGTCTGGTCCCATCACTTCATGGCAAATAAATGAGGAAACAGTGTAAACAATAACAAACTTTATTGTCTTGGGCTCCCAAATCACTGCAGATAGTGACTGCAGCCATGAAGTTAAAAGACACTTTATCCTTCAAAGAAAAGCTATGACAAACCTAGACAGCATATTAAAAAGCAGAGCACTACTTTGCGAACAAAGGTCATCTAATCAAAGATATGGTGTTTCCAGTAGTCATGTATGAATGTAACAGTTGGACTATAAAGAAGGCTGAGCCTCAAAGAATTGATGCTTTTGAACTGTGGGGCTGGAGAAGACTCTTGAGAGTCCCTTGGACTGTAAGGAGATCAAACCAGTCAATGCTAGAGGAAATCAACTCTGAATATTCATTGGAAGGAGTGATGCTGAAGTTGAAGCTCCAGTATTTTGGCTACCTGATGCAAAGAGCAGATTCATTGGAAAATACCCTGATGCTGGGCAAGATTGAAAGCAGGAGGAGAAGGGGCTGACAGAGGATGAGATGGTTGGATGAGTCAAACCATCCATGAGTTTGAGCAAGTTCCAGGAGATGGTGAAGGACAGGGAAGCCTGGCATGCTGCAGTCCATGGAATCACAGAGAGTCAGACATGACTGAGTGACTGAATAACAACAATATGCCTAAATGGGTTGATTATTCATTAAAAATGAAAAAAATGTATTTTGTCAAGGTTGGGCATTAGAATTTTTTAAAACAACATATGCTATAAAGTTAAGATAAAAGATTTCCAGAGATTGGTGAAATTTGGACTTTCAGAGTATGATAGAAGGAAATGAACAAGATAGAAATGTGCTGATATGGTCAGTTTTTAGAATAAAATATTAAAGCATTTTAAAAACATGACAACGATAGACATGATATCTCTTCAGTATACTGAAATTAATACTATAAAGAAATTTCAGACACATCAAGATCTGGGGACAAGGTCAGCAGATTTATAAACTTATTGTACATTGACCTGACAGAAATACCCTTAATTGTTTAATACAGAGCTGAAATAAAGCTCTGAAAGAAATGGCACATTTTCTTTGATATCTCAGTATGCTTCCTATGAAAATATATCAATATGGGAAATTATTTTTCCCTTATCATATAAAATACATTGTATCTTATATGTATACTTTTCCTTTATTATTCAAGTAATATTTATGAGTTTATTATTTGTCTCATTGTAGGAGAGTTAAGGAATGAGAATAGGGGATTTTGTTAAAAAATAATTAATTGAAAACAATAAAAGGGCATATGGAAAACAAACTTGGAAGCAGTAGAGTATTTAGTGTCAGTTAAGTCAAAAAACTTTATGGCTTAGGTTTTCAGACTATATTACCTATCTTCCACTTTATTTTTACAGCCTTCTCTCCTATATTATCTTGCTACACTAAGCTGAATTGCTCATGTCAGTTGTCATTAACACAAAAGTGAAAATAATTTGGCAAGAATTTGAGCTGATTATTTTTAGAGCTACAACTTAAGATCTGTGTTAAAATATTTGCAAGATGCATAGGACAACCTAAAGCTGAAAGCTAGTATATTCTAATTTAAGGTAGAATTGCTCTGTTATGTACTGAGGTAATGCAAGGCTATGAAGATAAATGTGTACTGGTATTTTCAGTAGACAGTCTGATGTGTTCTGCATTATGCAATTGTATTGACAATAGAATCTTCTCACAATAAAGTCTGAACACAAGGGAGGAAAGTGATAATATACTAAATGCAAATCATAGATTGAGAACAAATTGTCTTGGTAGTTCTTTCTTCATATACTCTCAGATTTTTAGTTGATTTTGACACTTTATGAGTATACATTTTACAATAGGGTTTCAAATATCCATTATTTTTGTTTTTATCTCCTGTCCTCAAGAGATAAAACTAAAATAAAATCATATGATAAAAGAGAGCACAAGATCAAGACTCTGGAGTATTAATCATGACACTGGTACTAAGAAATTAGTTAACAGGAACAGAATAAAAGCTCTAAAAATAGGATTCAAATTTGGAACTTAAAATATCTTCAGAGTTTAATTCCTGTGTTCAGGAAGGGTAAAATGCCAGGTGTCAAAATATAAATTTTTCTAGGCTGATTTACTTTGTTAGAGAAATGTCGAGTCCTCATTTTTGTTCATTCCTTCATTAATTAAACTGATAAATAAATATATTGAGTTCCTACCCTTTTTGTGCCAGGCTCTCTGCTAGGCCTTGGGGTAAGTAATAAATAATAAATAGTAAATAAGTTCCAAAACACAAGTAGAGTCGTAGATGTAGTAAACAAACAGGGTTATCAGGAGATAAGGGTGGGCAGATAAACTGGGAGATTGGGACTGACATATACACACTTATATCTATAAAATAAATAACTAATAGGAGTCTACTGTATACCACAGGGACTCTATTCAATATTCTGTAATGGCCTATATGGGAAAAGAATCTCAAAAAGAAGGGATATATGTGTATGTATAACTGATTCACTTGGCTGTATGCCTAAATCTAACACAATACTGTAAATTAACTTATACTCCAATAAAAATTTAAAGAAATAGTAAGTAATAAGTAAAAGTATAAATGTGAGAATTCTTATTGATGAGAGATTGAAGGTATAGAGAGAGTTGACTGATACTCTGTGCTGGGAAAATCTTCCCTAAGTATGTGACATTTGAGTTTCTGTTGAATGATAAATAAGAATCAACTGAGTGTACAGAGTCTTGGCTGAAGGAAATGCAGCATGCATTGTGGGTTAAGTTTTGTTTCCTAAAAGATGTATGAAGTACTCATTCCAGTATTCCATAAAAAGACCTTTTTGGAAATAGGATCATTGCAGATACAATTAGTTGTTAAGATGAGGTCTTTCTGGAAGAGAATGGGTCCTTAGTCCAGTATTACTGGTACCTGAAAAAGAGGAGAAAGGACACAGAGACACAGACACATGAGGAAAAATGCTATGTGATGAGGCAGAGACTGAAGTGCTGTAGTTGCAAACCAAGAAGAACCACAGCTCCTGGCAACTACCAGACTCTTGGAAGAGGCCAGAAAGAGCCTGTCCTAATTTACAACTGCTTGGTTAGCTGAATTATTAATAACATTTACTTTCACTCTCAAAAGTATTCTGGTTTGCATAATAAGCTAAATGATTACTCTGGTTATAACTGACTAGTTGCTTCACTTAGAACTTGAAGGGAAAAAAATATGCCTCTTGGACCTAAAAATTATTTTGAGCTGAAGATAATTAAGAAATAGCAAATTAAGGAAAAGCTCTCTCCACCTTCTCCTTTTTTGCCTAAATCATGGCATCTGGTTCCATTACTTCATGGGAAATAGATGGGGACACAGTGGAAACAGTCAGACTTTATTTTTTGGGGCTCCAAAATCACTGCAGATGGTGACTGCAGCCATGAAATCAATAGACGCTTACTCCTTGGAAGGAAAGCTATGATCAACTTAGCGTATTGAAAAGCAGAGACATTGCTTTGCCAACAAAGGTCCATCTAGCCAAGGCTATGGTTTTTCCAGTAGTCATGTATGGATGTGAGAGTTGGATGGTGAAGAAAGCTGAGCACCAAGGAATTGATGCTTTTGAATTGTAGTGTTGGAGAAGACTCTTGGGAGTCCCATGGACTGCAAGGAGATCCAACCAGTCCATCCTAAAGAAGATCAGTCCTGGGTGTTCATTGGAAGGACTGATGTTGAAGCTGAAACTCCAATACTTTGGCCACCTCATGAGAAGAGTTGACTCATTGGAAAAGACCCTGATGCTGGATAGTATTGGGGGCAGGAGGAGGAGGGGACGACAGAGGATGAGATGGCTGGATGGCATCACCAACTCGAAGGACATGGGTTTGGGTAGACTCCGGGAGTTGGTGATGGACAGGTAGGCCTGGTGTGCTGTGGTTCATGGGGTTGCAAAGAGTTGGACATGACTGAGCGGCTGAACTGAACTGAGAATGAGTCTAGACACCTATCAGCCCAGATAGGCAGCAGAGGAGTCTGCAGACAAATCTTACTCCATCAGTTTCCTCTCTTAATTTATCTTGTCACAGTTTGACACCCATGGAAGCCTAAAACCACTTTCTTTTATCCTGTCATTTCTCCACAAATTTATTGTTCTGTGTTGTTGATACTATGTAAGCTTGGGTACTAAACCACTTCTTTGAGTGGCTTATTCACTGGTTTATTCACTGGTTTCTCCCAGCTATATGTTAAGATACAGGAGTTTGTAAGCATTTGGTTTTTCTCTTGTTAATCAGTCTCTCATTATGGGGGCCCCAGCTGAGAACTTAGAAAGAGTAGAAGGAAAAGGACTTTATCCTCTGATATAACTCTTTCCAAATTCTCATGTGTTATGCTTTGTAGGAGAGATGTACTCCTACAAAGAAAGACTCATTCCTTTCTTTCTCACCAATTGAGTCTCAGTTTTCCTTTGAAGAGTTTACACAACTTCACTTTCACTTAGGTGGGTTGATTCAAGGGCAGATTTCTGTGGGCTTTACTTTATTTTTAAGTCCTATTCCACTGAGCACAGTGGTTGAATTAGCGTGGGATACATGAAACATTTAGGGGTATTGAGAGACCCTGAATTCCAGGACCTTGTATGGGAGGAAAAAGGACTCATGATAAATTGTTAGTATGTGAGAACTAGAACTATCAGTCATAAGGGGATAATCTGAAGCTTGTGTTGGTGGGTGATGAGAGGCAGTGTGTGGTTTAAGGATAGAAGATGTCAGTGAGGGGTGAGTAGAGAGTGAAAGAGAAACTGGTATTATGGTAACATTTTTTTGAGCCACTGGATCACGAGCAGCCTGAATCTAGAACTGCTACAGGAATTTTATTCATGTAAATAAAAATTTGTCGCTTATCATTTAAGCTAGCTTGACTCAAGTTTTGTCAGCTATAAATGTTAAGTCCTAAGTGTAGGTTATTCTTCCATAATTGATGTTATGTTGTACTAGTGAATGTATATCTCCTGGGGTGGTAGGGGTGGGGAAGTGGGTGGATGTTAAGTAGAGTTTGTCGTCTATTGAATGAAGGCAAAAGATAAACTATTATGCTTCTGCATTTTTTTTCCCCTCTAGTTGCAGATTGAGAAGGGAGACTTGTAATTTAAGGAGTCTTCAAATTAACTGTATTTGAAAGGAATAAAGACGGAATTCTCTGGCAACCATGAAGAGCCATGCATGCAGAGATATAGCAAGATGGACAAAGTTACTCAAGCAGCATCTTTAGGGTGCTCATCCTTTGACATCATGGACATTTGGTTTATTTTTACCTCATTGCTTGTGCCTTTTTTTCCCCCACAATATTACAGTAAATGCCATTTAATCAACCATAAAAACATATCCAGACTACTTATGCCTTATTGTTTACTCATTTTTACAGATATGGACTACATCTCTAGCATCTCAGTATCTTTTCTGATAGTATTTACCCAGTCTGAACTATTTGGAAACTTAAATATATTCTCTAGGTCCTACCAGAGCATCTAGTCCTGCTTATGTTACATTTCCCTGAAAAGGAGTGATTTTGAAGATCTGATTCTGGGATTTCTGCATCAGGAATCTATTTACCTTGTATCAGATGCCTGCAGCCACTATGTTAGGCACACATGTGGCCGACGGTAGTGAGGGTGCAAGATTTATTTCCCATTCTTTGCCTTTTGCATTTCAAGGTAGTATGGTTTTATTACTATAATTTAGACAGATGCTACACACAGGCTGGATAATTGAGGAACATGTAATGAAGGCAGTATTTACAAGGTTTAGAGAAAGAGGCTTACCTCGAGGACTGTAGCAGCAGTAATCCTTTAAAGATACTGGGGTGGGGGTGGGGGTCAGCAGGGGTGGGGAGTGATTACTGGAACCTGAAGTCTCAGGGATGTTGTACACCTTACATTTAATGGGTACATTTGTACAATATATTAAGACCAGGAGTCTTAGTTATTTGAAGGGAATATAAGGAAACCTGTTTGAAAACTAAGAGAATAAGGTTTTTTGATTTATAAAATCTTATTTCTTTAATTGATGAGAGAACTTGAGAAAGGAGAGGGAGATAGGAAGGAGAGATGGATTACTCTGATTCATAAAGTCTTGAAGTACTTTGGCATTATGGGCATATATTATTTCAAAATATATGCATATAAGGAGGATGTTATTTGTTAGTGGAATAGCATATTTAATGTTATATTTTAGCTTAGTCCCACTTGGTTTACCCAAAGTTGAACTTTAACAACCTTAAATATAAAAACAAATTCTAACTCTATTCTGTCTTCCTCTTTTAGTATTTTTCAGTATGCATTTCTGCTGGATTATCTAATTGCACCATGTTTGTTTATGAGTTGTATTTTGTAGAATTCAACCCTTTGTGTGCTTCCTTTGAGCTATTTAGTGCATAGTATCTTTGTATTTTTATATCTTTAGAGGATTGCTGCAAAGGTCCCTCTCCAGCCAACATTCTGGGTATGTTTTTCAGACTTCTGTTTAAAAAATGTGAATTCACTTTCCTCCTGTTAATTGTGCCATTCTTTGTTCAAGTATTTCTCTTCATCGAAAGATGCATTATTCACCCAGCAACTATCTTACATATTTGATATATACTGAGACCTATGAGAAACATCGGTAGTGCACAAATATTCATTGTCAACATGGGAAAACTATTTTATTATAGAGAATGCAAATCTCTAGAGTAGATCTATTTTAAACTATAATGTTATTCAGTCACTATGTCCAACTCTTTGCAACCCCATGGACTGCAGCACACCAGGCTTTCCTGTTCTTCACTATCTCCCGGAGCTTGCTCAAACTCATGTCCATTGAGTCAGCGATGCTATCCAACCATCTCATCCTCTGTCACCCCCTTTCTCCTTTTGCCTGTAAACTTTGCCTGCATCAGGGTCTTTTCCAATGAGTCGCTCTTCACATCAGGTGGCCAAAGTATTAGAGTTTCAGCTTCAGCATTAGTCCTTCCAATGAATATTCAGGGTTGATTTCCTTTAGGATGGACTGGTTTGATCTCTTTGCTGCCCAAGGGACTCTCGAGTCTTCTCCAGCACCACAATTTGATAGCATCAATTCTTCAGTGCTCAGCCTTCTTTATGGTCCAACTCTTGCATCTGTATCTGACTACTGGAAAAACCATAGCTTTGACTATACTCACTTTTGTCAGCAAAATTATGTCTCTGCTTTTTAATATGCTGTCTAGGTTTGTCATAGCTTTCCTTCCATGGAGCAAGCTTCTTTTAAATTCATGGCTGCACTCACTGTCCACAGTCATTTTGGAGCCCAGGAAAATAAAATCTGTCACTGTTTCCTCTTTTTCCTCATCTATTTGTCATGAAGTGATGAAACTGTGTACCTTGATCTTAGGCTTTTGAATGTTGAGTTTTAAGTCAGCCTTTTCACTCTCCTCTTTCAGCTTCATCAAGAGGTTCTTCAGTTCCTCTTTATTTTCTTCCAGTAGAGTGGTATCATCTGCATATCTGAGATTGTTGGTATCTCTCGTGGCAATCTTGATTCCAACTTGTGACTCATCCAGCCTAGAATTTCTCATGATGTACTCTGCAAGTAAGTTAAATAAGCAGGGTGACAATACACAGCCTTGATGTACTCCTTTCCCAGTTTGGAACCAGTCTGTTGTTTCATGTCTGGTTCTAACTATCACTTCTTGACCTGAATACAGGTTTCTCAGGAGAAAGGTAAGGTGATGGTATTCCCTTCTCTTTAAGAATTTTCCAGTTTGTTGTGATCCACACAAAGGCTTTAGTGTAGTCAGTAAAGCAGTAGATGTTTTTCTAGAATTCTCTTGCTGTTTTGATGATCCAGTGGATGTTGGCAATTTGATCTCTGGTTCCTCTGCATTTTCTAAATCCAGCTTGTACATCAGGAAGTTCTTGGTTCACATACTGCTGAAGACTAGCTTGAAGGATTTTGAACATTACCTTTCTAGCATGTGAGATGAGTGAAACTATGTTATAATTTGCACATTCTTTGGTATTGCCATTCTCTAGGATTGCAATGAAGACTGACCTTTTTCATTATAGTTTGTTTGCCCTGGATTGCCTCCAGCCAAACAAGCTATAACGAATTAAGCCTATTCATAGTAGAAATTGTCAGTATCCTTCTTATAACCCTTCAGTCCACTTGAGAGTTCATAGGGAAACAGACATGCTAAATACTGCTGTCCCCTGTATTCTTCTAACCAGGAGGTAGGAGCTGTCATGATGAGCAGTTATTGTAGTCAAAGAGGAATGGGGGTTGATGAAGAAATGCCTCAGCATTTCAGTAGCAAATTGTGAGATGCGTTCTACTTGGCTCTCTATGAGGTCCCCACAGAAACTGACCTCCAGTTGTCACATTAGCAACTAACATTCTTTACTGACTTTCTTCTTTGTTCTCCTCACTTGCCGATTCCTATACATGGTTCATTGGGACCATTTGCCAAAGAAACCACTGGCAACTTCAGTGCTGTCTAAGGATCTGCTTTTGAAAACCCACACTAAGATATTTAAATTATAAAGTTTTGGTATTTCTGTTTTCAGGTGTTTTTTTCTTTTGATTATTTTTTTTATTATCTTTTGTACTAGAACATCTTAAAAATGAGCTGTTTTGTTGGCTCTTGGAAAGAATTCTTTTCATTATCTGACTCAAGGCTTCTTCCCGCCTTTGGCAAATTGCAAAATGAGTGTCTCTGAAGTACCAACAGTCACGAAAGATAAAGTATCACTTAACATTTTGTGCCCCCACCATATTTCTGCCTCAGGCAAGTGCCAGAATGGCAGAGAAAATTATCTTGATTTCTGAAATAATAAAGCTGATAATTTTATAAGATTTCATATCAATATGGATTTGTTTTTCTAGACCCTGTTTACTAGTCACATTTCAGATATTGTTCTAATAGTAGACTTCTTTTGATACCAATCCTTTTATCTTTATTTGTTCTCTTTTTGGAATATTTGACTCATTAAAAGGGACCATAGATAGTTTTACTTCTTTTCAATGAGACAGAAAGTGTGATGTATATTACAAAATATACTTTTTAAAAATCTTTGCAAAATTTTATAGATGGTTCCCTATACTCATAAACATTTACACATGTATTTAGTACAGACATATATAAAACATATGTGTATATATAAAGCATACGTAGCCACACATGAAATAGAAAGGAGTAAATACAAGGAAACTAATAAACAAATATAAAGAATATAACAGTTTCAGTTTAAATTTCTGTCATTAATGCTTGCAGTTAGAACTGGCTTTAAGTATAATTATAGGAAGACTATTGAAATGCTTATTTTAACCTCAAATATCTTCTTCCTCAATTCCTTCAAGTGGCTTAAAATTTAAAATTATAAGATACTTATAAGTAATAAGAACTTATTAAAAACATCTTAAAATTCTTATCAGTATCTTATAATTTGGAAATTATTAGTAAAAAGTATGTGATAAAGTTCCAAGAAAATAACATTTCCTTGTATTTCTTCCAAAAGAACAAAGGGTTATATAAAATTACATATGCTTATCATTTTAAATACATTCTGATAAATGTAATTTCATTATCTACATGTTCAGGATTAGCTAGTTAATGTGTTAGCAGGAGCAAAATAGAATGACATGCTCACTAGTCCCCATTTCTGAGAGGTCAAGGCTATCCTTGCAGCTGAGGGAGGTGGAGTAAATGTCAGAAATTTGACATGGGGTCAGTGCAATATATTGCAGAGTTGAAGGCAGCTGAGTGAGGAGAATAATTCCAGAGATTCAGAAAAACTGAAAAGAAGAATGGAAGATAAAAGTAGTTATTGACAACAAATCTATTGCATATTTGTTTCCAGGACCAAACCTGCTGAAAGATTAAATCACTTATAAGAGGAGTGACTATAGTGAAGACAAGGAAATATGAAATGTTGGGACTCATGATGATAGGAACTCTTTGTTTTTTTTCAAAACTCTCTTCTTTTTAACCTACTACCTTTTTCTCTTTTCTCCCTTCCCTCACTCATTACTCTTCCTCTTGCTCCTTCTTTCTTTCCACTCATCTCTACCTCATTTCCTCTTTCTTCCTTTCATATACGTTTTTGTATTAGTTTATCATTTTTAATTTTCAGTTCAGGTCAGTATTAGTCGTGTCTGACTCTTTGTGATCCCAGGGACTGCAGCACGCCAGGTTTCCCTGTCCATCATCAACTCCCAGAGCTTGCTCAAACTCATGTCCATCGAAGTCAGTGATGCCAGCCAACCATCTCATCCTCTGTCATCCCCTTCCCCTCCTGCTTTCAATCTTTCCCAACATTGAGGTCTTTTCCAATGAATCAGTTCTTAATATCAGGTGGCTAAAGTATTGGAGTTTCAGCTTCAGCATCAGTCAGTCCAATGAATGATCAGGACTGATAGCCTGCAGAATTGACTAGTTTGATTTTCTTGCAGTCCAGGAAATTCTCAAGAGTCTTCTCCAACACCTCAGTTCAAAAGGATCAATTCTTTGGTGCTCAGCTTTCTTTATAGTCCATCTCTCACATCCATACATGACTACTGGAAAAACCATAGCTCTGACAAGAAAAACCTTTGTTGGCAAAGTAATGTCTCTGCTTTTTAATATGCTGTCTAGGTTGGCCATAGCTTTTATTCCAAGGAACAAGTATCTTTTAATTTCATGGCTTCAGTCACCATTTGCAATGATTTTGGAACCCAGGAAAATAGTCTGTCACTGTTTCTATTGTTTTATCTATTTGGCGTGAAGTGATGGGACCAGATGCCATGATCTTAGTTTTTTTAATGTTTTAAGTTTTAAGCCAACTTTTTCACTCTCCTTTTTCACTTTCACCAAGAGGCTCTTTAGTTCCTCTTCACTTTCTGCCATAAGGGTGGTGTCATCTGCACATTTGAGATTATTGATATTTCTCCTGGCAATCTTGATTCCAGCTTGTGCTTCATCCAGCCCAGCATTTCACATGATGTACTCTGCATATAAGTTAAATATAAAGGGTGACAATATATAGTCTTGATGTACTTACTCCTTGCCTAGTTTGGAACCAGCGTGTGTTTCCATGTCTGGTTCTGTTTCTTCTTGACCTGCATATAGATTTTTCAGGAGGAAGGTAAGGTGGTCTGGTATTCCCATCTCTCAGAATTTTCCACAGGTTGTTGTGATCTACACAGTTAAAGGCTTTGGCATAATAAATAAAGCAGAAGTAGATGTGTATCTGGTATTCTCTTGTTTTTTGATGATCCAATGAATATGCCAATTTGATCTCTGGTTCCTCTGCCTTTTGTAAATGCAGCTTGAACATCTGGAAGTTCATGGTTCATGTACTACTGAAGTCTGGCTTGGAGAATTTTGAGCATTATTTTGCTAGAGTTTAAGATGAGTGCAATTGTGCAGTAGTTTGAACATTCTTTGACATTGCCTTTCTTGGGGATTGGAATGAAAATTGACCTTTTCCAGTCCTGTGGCCATTGCTGAGTTTTCCAAATTTTCTGGCATATTGAGTGCAGCACTTTCACAGCATCATCTTTCAGGATTTGCAATAGCTCAACTGGAATTCCATCAATTCCACTAGCTTTGTGTGTAGTGATTCTTCCTAAGGTCCACTTGACTTCACATTCCAGGATGTCTGGCTCTAGGTGGGTTATTACATCATCGTGCTTATCTGGGTCATGAAGATCTTTTTTGTATAGTTTTCCTGTGTATTCTAGCTACCTCTTCTTAATATCTTCTGCTTCTTTTAGGTCCATACCATTTCTGTCCTTTATTGAGCCCATTTTTGCATGAAATGTTCCTTTGGTTTCTCTAATTTCCTTCAAGAGATCTCTAGTCTTTTCCGTTCTATTGCTTTCTATTATTTCTTTGCACAGATCACTGAGGAAGGCTTTCTTATCTGTCCTTGCTATTCTTTGGAACTCTGCATTCAAATGGGTATATCTTTCCTTTTCTCCTTTGCCTTCACATTTCTTATTTTCACAGCTATTTGTAAGGCCTCCTCAGATAACCTTTGTCTTTTTACATTTCTCTGTCTTGGGGATGACATTGATCACTGCCTCCTGTACAACTTTCCGAACCTCTGTCCATAGTTCTTCAGGCACTCTGTCTATCAGATCTAATTCCTTAAATATATTTATCATCTCCACTGTATAATCGTAAGGGATTTGATTTAGGTCATACCTGAATGGTCCAGTGTTTTCCCTACTTTCTTCAGTTTACATCTGAATTTGGCAATAAGAAGTTCATGATCTGAGCCACAGTCACCTCCTGGTCTTGTTTTTGCTGACTGTATAGAGCTTCTCCATCTTTGGCTGCAAAGAATACAATCAGTCTGATTTCGGTGTTGACCATCCAGTGATGTCCATGTGTAGAGTCTTCTCTTGTGTTGTTAGAACAGGATGTTTGCTACAACCAGTGCATTCTCTTGGAAAAACTCTGTTAGCCTTTTCCCTGCTTCATTTTGTACTCCAAGGCCAAATTTGCCTGTTACTTAGGTATTTCTTGACTTCCTACTTTAGCATTCCAATCCCCTATGATCAAAAGAAAATCTTTTTTTGGTGTTATTTCTAGAAGTTCTTGTAGGTCTTCACAGAACCTTTTAACTTCAGCTTCTTCAGCATTACTGGTCGGGGCATAGACTTGGATTACTGTGATATTGAATGGTTTGTCTTGGGAATGAACAGAAACCATTCTGTGATTTCTGAGATTGCACTCAAGTACTGCATTTTCGACTGTTTTATTGACTATGAGGGCAACTCCATTTTTTTCTAAGGGATGCTTGCCCACAGTAGATACAGTGCTTATCTGAATTGAGTTGGCTAATTCCATTCCATTTTTAATTTTACCAAATACAAAAAGGGCATAGAGACAACTGGAGATTTAAAGATGCCATGCATCCATAAAAGGTTCAAAAAATTTTTGTCTGATCAATTGTCTAATAGTTAGTCCCAATTTCAATGAAAGGACTTAAGAAATCACAGATAATAATAAACATTACACAAAGAAAATCCAAAATTTATAGTAAACCTATGACAAGATTTTGGGAGCAATTGTCATTAATGGCATGACTAGTGGAATTTGTCCATATTTTCTGTGGTTTACTGCCAGGACAGAGTAAATCTGAAAGTTCCAAGGGAAGTGTGACTAGTTTTTCTGATGCTGCTAGAAAAAATTCATAGTTTTAATAAATGAAAACTTCTTTCTCCTGCATGAATGTTATTTTTCTGAGCTAGAAGAGTAAAAACTGTGGTGTTTCATTTGATATTAATACTTTTTTTTTTTTATTGTTTTTGCCATACATTGTCATGATATCACCATGGGTTTACATATGCTTCCCCTCCAGAACCCCCCTCCCTCCTCCCTCCCCCCCGGGAAATCTTGCTGCACCAGTCCTGAGCATCAATCCTGGGCTGGCGATTGATTAGACACATGACAATTAACCTGCTTCAATGCCCTTCTCCCATATCATCCCACCCTTACCCTCATCCACAAAGTCCACGAGTCTATTCTATACATCTGCGTTCCTTAATATCTGTATCTTTTAAAAAGAATGTCTTTAAGGGAAATGGTGATGTGTGAGAACAACAATTATCTGTAGACAGACAGGAAATTAAGTCTCCTTAAGTAATGTGATGTAATTGGGAGCTGAGCTTTAAACTGTGTCTTTTTATATGCCCTGTTTATTCTAAGTACTGGATAACCAGTAGGTGGGTATAAGAAATGAACTCAGTTTAGAGTTATATCAACACTCTTGACAGATGCTCCAAGAGATAGCAGGACTTGGGTTGAAAACAGAGCATATCGATCTATCATCCTACAATAGATTGTGAAGTATGATTCAACCAGGCCTCAAATTATCAATGATCAGGGCCAAAGACAGTAGGCAGGCTTTTCATTAGCAAACCCTGAATATAAATAGAAGTCTCCTCGTTCAAGGGAACAGAAAGATGTACTGACAACTGGTTTGGTTATGTTTTGCTGTATAACAAACCACTGCCAAAGCTTAGTAACTTAAAAAAAATTTTTTTTTATTCTTTCTTGTGATGTGTTGTTGATTCACATTTGCACCCTGTGTGTTGGCTGGGGCAGACTCCATTGAGGGGCTTGACTGGGCTTGAACACTGAAAATTGTTCACTCCCATGCCTGCCAATCAATGATAACTATTAATCCTTTCTCCTTACTTGTATAACAACTTTGGTGACTTGATCCCACTCCTGGCTCCATTGGAAGGTCTTTCTCCTTGTCAGTGATTGGTTGAGGCCTAAGCCAGTTGGGCTAAGCCAGTTAAGCTTCCTCATTGATCATGGTGACTAGTTTAGGGATGGTTTAATAAAAGTGACTTTGAATACTTTTATTTGATGGTTTTAGGAAACAATTTTCTATACCTTTCTTTGGAGGAGCCTTTGCTTGGTGACTGTAAACATCTCATAAGCATTGGGAAAGCCAAACCAAGTGGGAGGCCAATCAAGAGACTAGTGTAGAGCTGAACAACTGCAGAGAAATGAAGCTGGGGCCCTGATTAAACATTGCCTAAATATCCCCTGTCTCTAAACATTTCAGGAACTAAAATGAGACACTAAATCCACTCATTTGTTTAAACCAGTGTGGGTTAGGTTTTCTGCCACTTGCAAGAGAAAGCATTCAAACAGAGCTAAAAAACTGACCCCAAAAAGGATGAATAAGAAGATGAGTATAGTTGTGCTTACTTAAAGGAAAATCAATCACTCATCAATCAACCAACTAACCAACCAATCAGTGTTTGTAAATGTAAATCAGTGGATCAACAAAAATAAGAAAAATAATAAGAAGGATGATATGATATGATAAATGCAGATATAAATGCAGAGGCATTCAGGCATTTGTATCTTAGGAAAGGATAATAACAGGGGTAACAATAAAGACAACAAAGATTATTTAAGTGTGTACTGTGCTTTCTATTCTAAGAGTTTTGTGTGTTTTAACTCTTTTAGTCTTTAAAAAACACTGTAGAGGAGCCACCATATTAATGCATATTTGAATAACAAGGAATATGAGACAAAAGGCAGTGTAGTTACTTATATAAGTCATGGCAACAGAACCTATATTTTGTTTTGTGTAATTTAGCAAAAATATTTTGAAATTTTTGTGAATGGAGAGATATTCTTGGCTTATTTATATTGCTGAAATAAGTTCAGGAGGAAAGGGAAAATTAAGACTAATAATTGAGAAATTTGAAGTTACTAAAATATTATTTTCCAAAAGACTATGGAATCAAATGATTTTATTGATGAGTTAGCATAGAAAACAGATAATCCATTTACAAAATCACATGATTTAGCCTATAATGTTACCATAATCCTCTTGTCCAAAGCCGATATCACACAACAATGATAGGCTGTTTTATGAATGTAGCCACAGCTGTCCTAAATGAAATATTTTCATATCATGTTCAACTTCACATTTAAATGAATTGTCTGTACCAAATGTTTGGTACTTCCCTCCTCTATCTAGGTTATTTCAGTCTTATTTTACTTTCTTATTACTCTCTATTAAAATAGGTTTTCAGTTTTAATATTATCTTCTTACATTTCTGAAATGTAATCTGCCTTGATTTTGAGTGGTGCCCTTCACTGCAGTAGCTATGGTCAATTAATTCATAATAAAAACATGACACTTGAAGACATAACACAAAAGGTAAATGTTACAAGGAAAGGAAAATTATCTTTCCTGGAAGGCAATTCCACAGCCTCCCACTGATCCAAGAACAGTGCTTGTATCTTGAATTTCACTGCATGATTCCAATGGAGTTAAAATGAAAAAGTGTGAAACCTACACATTCTATGAATATCATTATATTCTATGCAAATGATTTAGAAACAGGCTTTAAGGGACACCAAATGGAAATGACCTCTTACAAGAATTCTCAATGTAATAACCTAATTTGAATTTTTCTTTAAATATACTGCTTTCTAGCATGTGAATTTCATGAAAATGCCTTGTATTTTAAAGTTTGAGTCATTAATAAAAATATTTCCTAGAGATATACTTAGGTAATATCCTTGATATACATCACTGCAAAGAGTAATATCTGAACAATGAGCAATAACTAGTTACTCATCAAAGTTTATGCTCTAAGCAGTATTTTACTACTCTGTTTTTGAGCATCTTATGAATTACAGTGAAAAACTTGTCAAGCCAAGATACATGACTATTTGTTCCCCTCTGTTTATTGTATAAGGCTATCAAAGGGAATTTTATTGGACTGATACGATTTGTTGTTCACCAAGTCATTGTGGCTACTACCCTGCCTCCTGTACTTTCTAGAGATTTGCAAATTGCTTGTGGGGGATCTGTTCTACTATCAGGAGAGATGTTGATGTTAAAGTAAATTGATTTCTAATTTCAAAAGTGTTGTCGTATCCTGAAACTGAGTGTTAAGTCATTCAGTCAGGTCCAACTCTTTGTGACCCCATGGACTGTAGCCTTCCAGGTTCCTCTGTCCATGGAATTCTCCAGGCAAGAATACTGGAGTGGGCTACCATTTCTTTCTCCAGGGATCTTCCTGACCCAGGGAGTGAATCTGGGTCTCCTGCAGTGCAGGCAGATTATTTACTGTTTGGGCCATATCCTACATCTAATCAACTGATCACCTTTCACCTTCCTCAGTCCCTTAGAAAAGAAGATGTATACATCACCTGTTTCAGTCCTTTGAAACGTATATAGCTTATAGCTGTTAAAATTTTAGTAAACGCCTTAGTTAACCAAAGTCATATTTAAGTCACAGTAGTTCATATCTCAAAGTGTCTGGCATTTTGAAGTAATTTTGGACCATCTTCCTCTGTCTTTTGTTACCTCAAAGACATTTGGAACAAATTTCAATATTTTTAGTAATTGGAAGTGACCTTAGGTAGTTTTGGGGGGAAATACACTTGAAAACATTTCTTGTATTTGACCATATGAAATGAAATATTTATTGTCACAATCCCCACCCATTCACCTTGGCCTGAAGAAGTGATCTTGTGAAACATTATTAAAAGCAGCATTTTCAAGTGCAAAGATGAACATTTTTGTTCTCTATATTACTATTTGTTCCATGAAAAGAATAATTCAGCTCACAACTCAGTCACACAAGTACTTTTTCTTAAGGCCAACACCATATTATTAATTTTTAATTGAAGTATAGTTGATTTACAATGTGTTAATTACTGCTGTATATCAAAGTGATTCAGTTGTATACATAACTGAATATATATATATATATATATACATTCTTTTTAATATTCTTTTCCATTATGGTTTATCACAAGATATTGAATGTAATTCACCATACTATACAGTAGGACCTTATTGTTTATCCATTTTCTCTGTAAAAGTGTACATCTGCTAATCCCAACTTCCTACTGCATCCTTCCCCCAACCCCTCCCTTTTGTCAGCTATCAGTCTGTTCTCTATGTCCATGATTCTGTTTCTCTTCTATAGATAGTCACTTGTGTCATATTTTAGCTTCCACATGTAAGTGATATCATATGGTGTTTGTCTTTCTCTTTTTGACTTCACTTACTACAATAATCTCTAGTTGCATCCGTGTTGCTGCAAGTGGCATTATTTTGTTCTTTTCTAATGACTGATAGTATTCCATTGTATATATGCACCACATCTTCTTTATCCTTTCATGTGTTGATTGATATTTAGGTTATTTCATGTCTTAGCTAGATCCACACAGTTGAAGGCTTTAGTGTAGTCAATGAAGCAGAAATAGCTATTTTTCTGGAATTCCCTGGCTTTTTCTATGGTCCAGCACATGTTGGCAATTTTATCTCTGGTTCCTCTGCCTTTTTAAAATCCAGCTTATACATCTGGAAGTTCTTGGTTCATATACTGTTGAAGTCTAGCTTGAAGAATTTTGAATATTACCTTGCTAGCATGTGAAATGAGGGTGATTGTGTGGTAGTTTAAACATTCTTTGCATTGCCCTTCTTTGGGACTGGAATGAAAATTGATCTTTTTCAGTCCTGTGGCCACTGCTGAGTTTTCCAAATTTGCTGACATATTGAGTGCAGCACTTTAACAGCATAATCTTTTATGTTGTTAAATTAACATAGGGGTGCATGTATGTTTTTGAATTATAGTTTTGTCTGAATATATTTTCAGGAATGGGACTGCTGGATCACATAGTAATTCTATTTTTGTTTTCTGGGGAACCTCCATACTGTTTTCCAAAGTGACTACACAATTTACATTCCTACCAACAGTGTAGGAAGGTTCCTCTTTCTCCAAGCCCTCTCCAGCATTTATTTTTAGAGTTTTTAATGATGGCCATTTTGACCAGTGCATGATTTCTCACTGCAGTCTTCATTTACATTTTTCTAATAATTAGTGATGTTGAGAATCTTTTTCATTTGTTTGTTGACCATCTGTATATCTTCTTTGCAGAAATGTCTATTTAGGTCTTCTGCCCATTTTTTGGATTGGATTCTTTGTTTGTTTATTGTTGAGTTGTATGAGCTGTTTGTATATTTTGGAAATTAAGCCCCTGTTGGTTGGATCATTTGCAAATATTTTCTCCCATTCTGTAGGTTGTCTTTTCACTTTATTTATGATTTCCATTGCTGTGCAATAGCTTGTAAATTTGATTAGGTCCCATTTGTTTATTTTTGTTTTTATTTCCATTGTCTTGGGAGACTGGCCTAAGAAAACATTGGTATGATTTATGTCAGAGAATGTGTTGTTTCTGTTCTCATTTAGGAATTCTTTGGTGTCATGTCTTATGTTTAAGTCTTTAAGCCATTTTGAGTTTGTTTTGTGTATGGTGAGAGGATGTGTTTTAACCTTATTAATTAACAGGCGGTTGTCCAACTTTCCCAGTACCACTTGTTGAAGAGACCATCTTTCTCCCATTGTGTATTCTTATTAAGTCTAACATTACAGAGTGGTTGTTGGCTAAACATTTTCTGTCTTCTTTGGCACCTGCCCCTTTCCTGGCCTTTCAGCTATAGACAGCAGGCTTTTCTGGGGCTCTTTTGATATATGCTTGTTGTTGTTTCCAGGTTCCTCACTTCTCTAGAACCTAGTCTGGGGTATATAAAACATAAAGAAGACAAAACCCAGGAAAGTCACTGCCACATCCCTTTCTGGGTCCTGAGGCCCCTAGCCCATCTGTCTCCTTTTCACTTTTCAGCTTTTCATATTAGTTTTATACATTGTCTCCAGGGAATATAGCTGTTAATAGTGTGAAGAGTAGGAAAAGTGAAGTTGTTTCTTGTTATTTGTGATGGTTATTTCTATAAAGTCACCATGAACACTGAACTAGCAAATGCTCAACAGGAAAGCCAGGGTTAGGGTTCTGTGAGCCTCTGGTCTCAGCATTTTCATCAACTGATCCATACACAAACTTGTTTGATGTGTAATGTCAGATTACTTAATATATATTGTTGATGCAATAACATTCAGCTCAGGGCCAACAGCACTATAATTCAGGTCTGAATAGAGCTTATCTAACACACGTGTTTTCTACATAAAGTACATCATGGCCTTCTTGAACCTCGTAACACTAGACAGCACCAACAGTATATCTTCGCACCATTTTAAGCAGTGAAATAACCATAAAGTATAAAAATTACATAAAGCATAAAAATGCAAAAAAAAGTATCACAAAATAGTCTGTGAAAAAGAATTCATTTATAGTGTGAGAGCTAATACAAGAAGACAGAGCATCATCTTGTTTCATCTCAGTTGGGAATGTGCACCATGGGTGACTCAAATTTTTGACTGCTCTGCACATGTCTACAAATGACTGTGTAAGCACCATGCATATTGATTTTGGAGTTACAAATAAATTTTAGAGTGTAGGTAAATTCATAAATACAAACTTGGTGAATAATGTGGATTGACTGAAAATCTACTCTGTCCTTTCGTTAAGTGGAACTCAACTCTCACTTTTATAATTTTGTATTTAAATTTAGGTCTTTAGGCTGAATTTTCAATGTTGTGACTTTATTTTTTTCTATAGAGAGTCAATTGACTCAGCACTTTATCATGAAGAACCATTTTTGATAGACATTTCAATTTGTTCTCTAATTTCTTTATCTCTTTATTTTCTTTAATAGTACGAGCTTTATTTTTAGTTGAATATATAGCTGTTTAGAGTAAGACTACATTTTGCAGTCTTTGGATTAAAGTTCTTTAGATCTTTACTTAAAGTAACATGCAGCCACCTTCATCCACTCCTCTTTCGTGTTGGTAGAAATGGGCATGTGTTCTTGGAGCTTTAGCATCTGTCTTGGCATAAGTGAGAAGCATGTGCTGAGCACACCAGGGCAGCAAGATATTCATAGAAAAGCCTGAGTCTCTTCTGATTTGATGAAGATCTCGTGTAAGTTTTTTACTAAGTTCCTTTTATGTATAAAAATAATTGGATTTTATCTTATTAAAGCCACTGTTGTTTTGGGTTTTGTCACTTGCAGTCAAACCTAAGCTGACACTCTATCCTATATGTAATGAATAAAACAAAACAAAACAAAAAATGCTATTATACTAAACTCTACTATATATATATAGTATATATATATATATATATACTATATATATAGTGTATTTCCTTAACCTACTATATTTCATTCATAATTCTGTGTCTTCACAACTCCAGTACTGTTTAAGAGCCTTTATGTTTTCAGCATACTTGTTTTTTAATCTAGGATAAATTTCACATAATATCCTTTCTCAATATGTCTTTGACTAGACTTGTGAATTTTACTTCCATAAATTTTGGAATCAATTTAACTAATTTTTAGAAGAATTGAAGGATATATATTCTTATATCAGGAAACCATATGTTCACCTAACAGAGCAATGAGAATTTGTTTAGATTACATAAGATTGATAAATTCAGTTACAATAAATTGACAGCTTCACAATTATAATTTTTCCCACTCAACAAATGCACTGCTTTATTTGTTGGGGCCTTATTTTTGCCCTTAAGTAATGTTTTAGAAATTTCTTTTTTTTTAAACTTTTAATTTTGTTTTGGAGTATAGCTGATGAACAATGTTGTGATAGGGACAGCAAAGAGACTCAGCCATATATGTATATATATATACACGTATTCATTCTTGCCCACACTCCTCTCCCATCTGTTGCAACTTAACACTGAGCAGAGTTACCTGTGTTATATAGTACATCATTGTTGGCTATCCAGTTTAAATATAGCAGTGTGTACCTGTCCATCCTAAACTCCCTACATCTTATTGATTTCTTTCTGTAAATCTTTCACAGTTCATCAGGTTTCCTAGGTATTCTTTAATTTCAACTGAAGTTGGCTAGGGAATGCTTTTCCCATGATTTTTTGTTTGTTTTCTAATTGTGTATTCATGAAGTATAAGGCAGCTATTGGTTGCTGTGTGTTGAGTATGTATCCAGGAATCGTACTCAGTTTTCTTATTTAACCTAGTTGTTTTCCATATGTTTCAAATACAAATGATGACCACCTTGTTTCTTACTTTCAAATATTTACATGTTACTTGTTGGAGTTAGAACATGAATTGGGATTTCCTATTGATACTTTCAGAGCACTATGCCCTGCACTAAGTGGTTAGTACAAATTATTTGCCTTAATTGCAACACATATACCTGAGGTAGAAACTGTGATATTTCTTTTACAAATGAAGAAACAGTGGAGACTTGCTTGGGAGAAGATATTTTACATGTGGCACGGCAAGCATGTGAGGGTGGAATTTTAACCACTGCGTTTGAAGTGTTAGCATTAAAGTGTTCACTTTAATGGATCTGTGTGAAGGTTTCTCTCTGTATCTGGAAATTGTAGTGAATAAAATGCTTAACTTCAATACATTTCTCTACATTCCTTTTTGTAAAAAAAGTGTTTAAATGAGCATAAGATTTCCACTGATTATTGTGCATTTGATGGGTATATTATCTTTTGTCATTTTAATTTGCATTTTTTGTTACCTGGTGACTATTTGCTCATAGTCTGCTTATCTTTTTGAATCCTTCCTTGTGTGAGTTTCCAGTTTGTCTATTTGGCCTATTTTTCTAGTTGGATGTTCTGTTAATGCAAATTTGTATGTTTTTTCTCAACAGTAAATCTTTGTTTTAGATATTGCAAATATCTTTTTGCAAGTTCTAACTTGGCTCTTAAATTTACTTTTAGCAGTGGCTCTCAAATGTTTGGTCATACAATTGCTTTATAGTCTAAAAAATTATTCAGAAACAAAAATTTTTGCTTATGTGTTTTCCATTTTATCAATGTATACTTACCATATTAGAAATTTAAATGGGGCTCTCGGGACTCGCGCTCAGCCCCACCGCGCTGACCCTCTCGCCACCATGCTCTCCGTCCGCGTCCCGCTCGCCTCCATCGCTGACCCTCAGCAGCAGCAGCAGCTCTCGCCCCTGAAGGGGCTCAGCCTAGCGGACAAGGAGAACACTCCCCCTTCCCTCAGCGGGACCCGCGTGCTGGCCAGCAAGACCGCGAGGAGGATCTTCGAGGAGCCCCCCGCACCGAACCCTAAGCTATCTGCCCCCAGTGTGGAGGACAAACCACTTCTGAGAGAAAACCCCCGCCGCTTTGTCATCTTTCCTATCGAATCCCATGATATTTGGCAGATGTATAAGAAAGCTGAGGCTTCCCTTTGGACAGCTGAGGAGGTGGACCTTTCCAAGGACATTCAGCACTGGGAGGCCCTGAAGCCTGAGGAGAGATATTTTATTTCCCATGTGCTGGCTTTCTTTGCAGCAAGTGGTGGCATAGTAAATGAAAACTTGGTGGAGCGGTTTAGCCAAGAAGTTCAGATAACCGAAGCCCGTTGTTTCTATGGCTTCCAAATTGCCATGGAAAACATACATTCTGAAATGTATAGTCTCCTCATTGATACTTACATTAAAGATTCCAAAGAAAGGGAATTTCTCTTCAACGCCATTGAGATGATGCCTTGTGTGAAGAAGAAGGCAGATTGGGCCTTGCGCTGGATTGGGGACAAAGTAGCTACATATGGAGAACGTGTGGTAGCCTTTGCCGCAATGGAAGGCATCTTCTTTTCTGGTTCTTTTGCGTCGATATTCTGGCTCACGAAACGAGGACTGATGCCTGGCCTCATGTTTTCCAAAGAACTTATCAGCAGAGATGAGGGTTTGCACTGTGACTTTGCCTGCCTGATGTTCAAACACCTGCTGCACAAACCTTCGGAACAGAGAGTAAAAGAAATAATCGTCAATGTAGTTAGGATAGAGCAGGAGTTCCTCACGGAGGCCCTGCCTGTGAAGCTCATTGGGATGAATTGCGCTTTGTTGAAGCAGTACATCGAGTTCGTGGCAGATAGACTTATGCTGGAGCTGGGCTTTAGCAAGGTTTTCAGAGTAGAAAATCCATTTGACTTTATGGAAAATATTTCACTGGAGGGGAAGACTAACTTCTTTGAGAAGAGAGTAGGCGAGTATCAGAGGATGGGAGTGATGTCAAGTCCGACAGAGAATTCTTTTACCTTGGATGCCGACTTCTAAGTGACCTGAAGATGTGCTCTTACCTTGCTGATTTTTTTTTTCCTTCTCATCAAAAAAGAAAAAAATCAGCTACTTGAACCATATCAACCAGCTACATCATGAATTGTCCATCATGTTCACTAATGGCATCTTTAGCACTGTGTAGCTACCTCAACATCAATCCTGTTAATGCTAGTGGGGTCACCTAGATGGAAAGTAGTCAAAAGCTACTCAGGTTCTTGAAAGATCTTGTCCGTGTTTGGCTTTTGAAAGCAGGCTAGCTGAACAGGACTTACTTTGGCTCTTAACAGCCGCTTTCTTGGCCTCCAAGTGTGGGGACTCCAGCGAGTTTGATCCGGAAAGATTAAAGAGTAACTGCCACAAGGCTGTAAGAAGACATCAGACTCACTGCTTCTGAGCAGATTTTAAAGTTTACTTATGATTTGTATATAAAACTGGCACTTTACACACAAATAAACATAGTTTGAACTGTCAAGGTAAAGGCTTGATTTTACCTAAATTTGTTGGTTTCTGCACCAAATACAAAAGTATTCTATTTACCAGTAGTGGGAGCCAATTCAAGATTTACTAGGTGACCAGAGTAGGTTAAGCCTATGTAAACTAAACATGTTATTTTTCTTTTCTTGAATGAATTGAATTGAAGCGCTTTTTGACTCAATCCTGTGCACACCTAGGTATTAGTATCAGCCAGGTGGTGCCCCCTAGAACACAGGTTGGTGTCCTGTTCTCGAGCCCAGGTTGAGTATCTCAGGGTAAGAGATGAGAGATCTCTAGAAACTAAAGTTCAGATCCAGGCTCACTGTAGGTAACCTGGGTATGCGGGAGGGGCTGTATCATTTAGTTTCTCAAATTGTATGTTCCTCAACTTCAAATTAGTATGAAAGATCCTTGAAGAGTCTTCTTAGCAGGGGTCCAAGATATAATATTAACATTGTAAGCTGGTTTTGAAATCACCCTTGAACAAAAGGACCCACCTATATAAGATCTTTCTCCTATTAAGTGGTAAAGGCAGGACTGACATGTCCCTTCCTAAAAGTTGAGTGTTCTGATTTTGTGAAATTTGTAAGTAGGTACTGTTGACTTAACCATTTATACTTTTAAGTTAGAGAAGTTTTCTACTGTCAATGTTTTTTTATTATTATATCTGTAGTTTATACTTTGAAATATTTACCCAGTATTATTTTCCAACTGAGTAGTTACCATTCAGTGCAATGACTTCTAGGATTTGCCTAAACCTTAGCATCATCTGCTGGATTCTTAAGCTGCAGTAGAAAACTAGTGTTATGTGAATAATTAATGCATGTTCCACCCAAATATTAATTTCAGAAAAGAAAGTATAAACTTAATTGGTATATTTAATAGGGCTGGTTTGAATCAATCTGCCTTTTTATTCCTTCCTCCCTCCAAAAAAGGCAAGATGTAATATGGAAGGAAATAGTTGGCACCCATCAGTCTTTTGGCTGTTTGTTAACACACTGTGTTGTGTATTGGCTGACCACTGGCCTGTCCTATTGTCAGTTTTCTTCATTGTATAAATGGTAAAATAGTCGATTTAAAATTGTCTGTAATGTGGGATCCTTCTCTGTCTTTTAAATTATTGTTGTAAAGTTAATCCAGATTATATGGTCCTTAAACTTGGGCAACACAAAAATAAACACTTTAGCTGGCATGATCAGGTACAGGTGGAAGTTGGAAGCAAATTTGAGGATTCTACCTCCCGTTAGCTGTGTGATACAAGCATTAACTGCCATTGACTAGGATCCAGTTTCTCTATCTGTTTAAAGGGACACAGATGTTGTCTAAAAAATCTCAAAATCCTAATATTGAGTACTGCACAAGTGTTCAGTGATTTCAATAAAATTGTTCTTGTATCAAAAAAAAAAGAAATTTAAATGGGAATTTTCAATATTATTTGTTTAGTAATTCATTAAAATTATATATTAGCATTTTAATGAAAAGTAACTATTTTCTAGACAAAGAACAATTGTTTTATATTTTTGCAGTTTTTAAAATACTTGGCTTAATAAAAGCCCAAAGTGGTCTTCCTTGGTAGCTCAGATGGCAAAGTGTCTACCTGCAATGCAGAAGACCCGGGTTCAATCCCTGGGTGGGGAAGATCCTCTGGAGAAGGAAATGGCAACCCATTCCAGTACTCTTGCTTGGAAAATCCCATGGACGGAGGAGCCTGGTAGGCTATAGTCCATGGGGTCACAAAGAGTCAGACACGACTGACCGACATCACTTTCACTTTCACTTTAATAAAAGCTAGATTCTTTGATCTTACTTCGCATTCAATATGTTGCCATATATGAATTTAATTGAAGTATCT
Source organism: Antilocapra americana (assembly GCA_007570785.1). Lineage (NCBI taxonomy): Eukaryota > Metazoa > Chordata > Mammalia > Artiodactyla > Antilocapridae > Antilocapra > Antilocapra americana. The sequence goes on along the minus strand of ML660200.1, from coordinate 61,327,719 downwards.
GAAGAAAGATTGGCTTCACAGAGGTACATGGTTGCTAAAGGGTAGAGTATTTGCATAGTATTTTCAGGTAATTATTGATATTACTTTTGATACTATAACAAAACTTGACAGTGTAGTTTCCTAAAGGTTAGTTATATGAAATTATACTGAAGAATGCTTTATGTAATGAATTTTATTAAAATTCATTGATTTATATTTCAATTAGAATTGATATTTTACCCAATGCATGATTTTTGTGACAGTTGATCACTTGCAAATGACTAGTACACTGAAAAATATATGTTTTCTAAGTGTTGATCTGTTCATTATAAAATATCCAAAATTGATTTGTTACTATCACTACCAGTCTTACCTGGTGGCTCAGATGGTAAAGGATCTGGGTGAAATACAGGTATGATCCCTCATTTGACAAGATCCCCTGGAGTAGGAAATGGCAACCCACTCCAGTATTCTTGCCTGGAAATTCCATGGACAGAGGAGCCTGGTGGGCTACAGTCCATGGGGTTGCAAAGAGTCAGATATGACTGAGCAGGAATGTATTCATGAAACCAGTCTTGTCAGATTATATATCTAACTTGTCAGATTATATGTATATGTTACATGTTTATCTTTTGCTTGAAAGATATTGAAAATATTTGTATTGGTAACAAATACTGTTTTTTTTTCTTGAAGTGAAGGCTTACTTGATTCACTTTTGAGTAGATGTCTACAAGATACTGAAGTCAGAATAACCATAGTTATTATTCATTCTGGGGCTTCCCCAATGGGTCAGCAGTAAAGAATCCATCTGTGATGCAGAAGACACAAGAGAGGCAGATTTGATCCCTGGGTCAGGAAGATCCCCTGGAGACAAAAATGGCAACCCACTCCAGTATTCTTGCCTGGAGAATCCCATGGACAGAGGAGCCTGGTGGGCTCCAGTCCACAGGGTCGTTAAGAGTCGGACCCAACTGAAGTGACTGAGCACACATTGCACACTATTCATTCCACAAAAAGAGCAATAATTCAGTCCACAACTCAGCCAAACAAGTACTTTTTCTTGAGGCCACCATTCTCCTTTGGTGTGCAGTAGAAGTGCCTTATATATACTTTCTATTTAGTCATGAGGTGTATTGAAAAGAGGTATACATTAAGTGGATGGAATACAGAGAAAGGCTTAAAATCTTATTTATAGCTTAAATTTTACTCTTGTTATTTTCTGTGTATGCTTTTTGTACATCCTGAATAGTGGAATAATGGAAATCAATCTGCATGTGTTTCCTGGTGATACACTGGGAGATCTTCCAGTTCTACATGTGAAGTCATTAATAGTAGATTTCCCACAATTATTCACAGAATGTGCTTAAAATAGGGTATTGTTTTAAGGTGTATTTTTTGCATTGAGTCAAATTAGTGCATTTAAATGATTATCATTACCAGTGATCTTGATTTATGGATAAAGTATAGGCTTCTCTCATTCCCAATTGTAAAAGAGCTACCTCTAAGCTAAAGCTTCATTATACCTTGAGAAATATGGAGGCATTTTTGTAATGCCTTTGTGAAGGTGATTGTGAATTAGAAGTCAGTAAATAATACTGTTAAATGACTTAAATATATAATTATTTCTTTTGTTTGTATAGTAACTATCAGGAACTCAGATTTATATATCATTAAATTCTAATCCTTGGAAAATACTTGTAAGATAGGACTTTTAATTTTCAATTTAGAGAGGAACAAATTTGAACAGGGAGATTGTGAAGCAGTTTATTTCCCACTAAGGACATCATCAATGACCTCCACACTGCCAAAGGCAGTGCAATTTTATTCATCCTTTTCTTTTTTTTAAATGTTATTTTATTTATTTTCTTTACATTATCGTGTTGGCAAAACCATCTTTTTCTTACCAGACCATTCTGTGACAGTTGACTAATTCAATGACACTTTCTTCTCCCCTCAGCTTTTGTATGTTTTAAAAGGTACTTGTCTCATAATTCCTTTTTAGTATTCTTTGTACCTTTAACAAAAATCACCCTTCTAAGTTTCTGTATTCTTGTGGCGTCTGTCTCTAGCACTAAGCTCCTTTTAATCTATGTCCTCTTCCTATGTGGCCTCATTTGGAATACTCATGCTCTGAACAGCTTGCTACTTGATGCTGAGTCTCATATTTATGTCTGCAGTCTGGAACAGCAGACTTCATCCAGCTACTTTCTGAATATTTACATATGATCATCCCTCTGCCGTCTCAGATTTCTCATATATCAAACAGAAATTACCGTCCCATTCTATACTTGCTTATCCTTTTGTATTCCTTGTCTTGCTGAATGACATAGAGATTCACCAGCTGCCCAAATGAGAACACTGATAATAATCCTGACACTCATCTCAACCAAATCTAGAGGGTCACCAAACCATTTAGATTCAAATTCTTTTTTTTTTTTTTTTAGTGAGAAACTTTGAACTTTCATTTATAAAAGAATGTGCTGATTCACAGAAGCAATCATCGCTCTTACAACGGGTCTCAATCTGGAACCCACAAAAGTCAACTTTTGAATGTTTTAATTTGCTTTAAAGTTAAACCAAAGACACACTATAGAAATCCACTGCAGAAATGTTTTTTTAGGCTGACCACCTGTTTCCCCTTAGTCTTCAATAGAGCATGCACGAGTTGCATTTTACAATCACTGCAGCGCACCCACTGCACCAAAATCACCGAAACTGTGTGTGGTATTGCAAATGTTCTTAGTTATACCTTAATTTAGAAGAAAAAAGGGCAATCCTGAAGGAACTCATTCTAAGCAATCATTTTGCCTGTGTGTGTGCAGAAGGCACAACCAGATTGATTCAGTGCAGGCTAGTGGGTCCCAAATGCCTCTTTCCCGGAGATGGTGATCTGAGGGAAGAGAATCTGGCAAGGGTCCAGTAAAGAGCACCCACCAAGGGCTGGGGGCCTTTCTCTTCAGACGCCCTCTAAGTCTAACATACAGGTTCAGGGAATCCTCTGGTGGTCCAATGGTTAGGACTCGGCGCTCTCACTGCCAAGGGCCAGGGTTCACGTGCGGCAGAGATTACAAACCACGGGAGAGGAACGGTTTCACTTGCTTTAGGTAAAGCAGGTCAGTTCTGTTTCACCCGCCGCAGGCACCCAGGCCTATTCCAAAGGTTTTCTGTTACACACTCGAGAGCTCCCACGTCGGGTCCAGGGCGGGCGCCGTGGCACTGCAGCCAGTGTCTTTGCCTGGGGTATCCTTTTCAGCCCCGAACTGAGGCTGTACCATTTATAGAAATCTCATCACAAGGATCCTTTCATCTCTGGATGATGGTTTTCATGTGACTTTTTTTCAAAGCCCATGGCCTACATCTTTAATCTATTTGAGACTTCCATTTGTTCCTCCTAAGCTTCCACCTGCAGGCATGCTTCTCACCGTGTCTGCAGATGCCGAAGAAAGGCCTCCGCAGCCTTCCCTCGGCCAAAGGCCCGAGGTTGCTGGCCTTGCTGGAACCACAGTGAGGAAGCCATGACTTCCAGCCAGGCAGCCCACGTCGGAAGAGCCATTTAGATTCAAATTCTTAATCTCTTTCCATTCTACTGCTGCAGCTTTCCTGCTGCAAACCTTATCATCTAGAGTATTATTAGTGATGCTCATAATAACAGTGATATTTAGTGAACAATAACTGTGTTTGGAAACCTTTACATGTATTATCGCATCAAATTTCATAATAGTTTATGATGTAGGTACTATTATTATTTCTGTTTTCCAAAAGAAAAGAGTGGAGTTTCAAAGGAATTATATACTTGGTCCAAGTAGCAAACTCAGCATTGGATCAGTAAATGCATCAGTGTCCAAGCTCTTAACCAACTTCATAGTTGTGATCTCTCTGCTCTGTCAGGACTGAGTCTTACCTACCCTCTACCTTACTTCACAGAGAAGTTTCTAAAATCTGATGAAATTTGATGAAAAGAAATCACAACTTGATTAGAACCTCCAAAGGGTCCCATTGCTTCCAAGGTAAGGTTCAAACATACTCTTTCATGATGTGAACTCCTGCTCATGTCTGTAACATTACGTTTGTTATTCATTGTCACATACATTCTTCTGCAGAGAGGCTGGGTCCTAAGGGGTCCCTAAATGTATAATACCATTTCACATTTCCTCTCTGCTTTCTATTTTCTCTACCTGGAAAGTCTTTCCCTTGTTAACTAGCTAATGTCTGTTCATTCTTCTGTTTCTGGGGCTTCCTAGGTAGTGCTGATGATAAAAGAACTTGCCTGACAATGCAGGAGATTAAGAGACTCAGGTTCAATCCTTGGGTGAGGAAGATCCCTTGGGAGAGGGAATGGTTACACACACTAGTATTCTTCTTGCCAAGAGAATCCCATGGATAGAGGAGCCTGGCAGACTGTGGCCCATGGGGTTGCATAGAGTCAGAAAGAACTGAAGCAACTTAGCAAGTATACACCTGTCCACTTCTAATGCATTCCTAGCATTTACTGTCTGGCATGTAATAATTGATAGGCAAGATATTCAAGGGTAATAATCGAGATCAGGGGCAGCAGCTGCACTTTGCTGGAGCAGCCTTGAAGAGAGACACTGCCTCCAAGGTAAGAGAAACCCATAAGCGCGGCCGAGAGGAGCTACCCCATGTCCAAGGAGCAGCGGCTGCACGGCACAGGAGGGTCGAGAGGAGCTACTTCATGTTCAAGGTCAGGAGGGACCACCATGAGGACATACCCCTCATCCAAAGTAAGGAGCAGCAGCTGCACTTTGCTGGAGCTCTTACCCCATGTCCAAAGTAAGAGAAACCCAAGCAAGAGGGTAGGTGTTGCGAGAGAGCATCAGAGGGCAGACTTACTGAAAGCATAATCACAGAACACTAGCTAATCTGATCACATGGACCACAGCCTTGTCTAACTCAATGAAGCTAAGCCATGCTGTGTGGGGCCACCCAAGACGGAAGGGTCATGGTGGAGAGGTCTGACAGAATGTGGTCGACTGGAGAAGGGAATGGCAAACCACTTCAGTATTCTTGCCTTGAGAACCCCATCAACAGTATGAAAAGGCAAAAAGATAGGACACTGAAAGATGAACTCCCTAGGTTGGTAGGTGCCCAATATGCTACTAAAGATCAGTGGAGAAATAATTCCAGAAAGAATGAAGGGATGGAGCCAAAGCAAAAACAATACCCAGTTGTGGATATGACTGGTGATAGAACCAAGGCCGGATGCTGTAAAGAGAATATTGAATAGGAACCTGGAATGTTAGGTCCATGAATCAGGGCAAATCGGAAGTGGTCAAACAGGAGATGGCAAGAGTGAATGTCGACATTCTAGGAATCAGTGAACTAAGATGGACTGGAATGGGTGACTTTAACTCAGATGACCATTTTATCTACTACTGTGGGCAGGAATCCCTTAGAAGAAATGGAGTAGCCATCATGGTCAACAAAAGAGCCTGAAATGCAGTACTTGGGTGCAATCTCAAAAATCACAGAATTATCTCTGTTCATTTCCAAGGCAAACCATTCAACATCACGGTAATCCAAGCCTATGACCCAACCAGTAATGCTGAAAAAGCTGAAGTTTAATGGTTCCATGAAAACCTACAAGATCTTTTAGAACTAACACCCAAAAAAGATGTCATTTTCATTATAGGGGACTGGTATGCAAAAGTAGGAAGTCAGGTAACACCTGGAACAGGCAAATTTGGCCTTGGAGTACAGAATAAAGCAGGGCAAAATAGAGTTTTGCGAAGCGAATGCACTGGTCATAGCAAACACCCTCTTCCAACAACACAATAGAAGACTCTACACATGGACATCACCAGATGGTCAGCACTGAAATCAGAATGATTATACTCTTTGCAGGCAAAGATGTAGAAGCTCTATACAGTTAGCAAAAAACAAGACCGGGAGCTGACTGTGGCTCGGATCATGATCTTCTTATTGCCAAATTCAGACTTAAATTGAAGAAAGTAGGGAAAATCACTAGACCATTCAGGTATGACCTAAATAAAATCCCTTATGATTATACAGTGGACATGAGAAATAGGTTGAAGGTACTAGATATGATAGACAGAGTGCCTGATGAACTATGGACAGAGGTTCATGACACTGTACAGGAGACAGGGATTAAGACCATTCCCATGGAAAAGAAATGCAAAAAAGAAAAATGGCTTTCTGAGGAGGCCGTACAAATAACTGTGAAAAGAAGAGAAGTGAAAAGCAAAGGAGTAAAGGAATGATATTCCCATTTGAATGCAGAGTTCCAAAGAAAGGCAAGGAGAGATAAGAAAGCCTTCCTCAGCAATCAATGCAAAGAAATAGAGGAAAACAACAGAATGGGAAAGACTAGAGATCTTTTCAAGAAAATGTGAGATACCAAGGGAACATTTCATGCAAAGATGGGCTTGATAAAGGACAGAAATGCTATGGCCCTAACAAAAGCAGAAGATATTAAGAAGAGGTGGCAAGAATACACAGAAGAACTGTACAAAAAAGATCTTCACGACTCAGATAATCATGATGGTATGATCATTCACCTAGAGTCAGACATCCTGGAATGTGATGTCAAGTGGGCCTAAGAACGCATCACTGTGAACAAAGCTAGTGGAAGTGAAAGAATTCCAGTTGAGCTATTTCAAATCCTGCAAGATGATGCTGTGAAAGTGCTGCACTCAATATGCCAGAAAATTTGGAAAACTCAGCAATGGCCACAGGACTGGAAAAGGTCAGTTTTCATTCCAATCCCAAAGAAAGGCAATGCTAAAGAATATTCAAACTGCCACACAATTGCACTCATCTCACACACTAGTAAAGTATTGCTCAAAATTCTCCAAGCCAGGCTTCAGCAATACATGAACCGTGGACTTCCAGATGTTCAAGCTGGTTTTAGAAAAGGCAGAGGAACCAGAGATCAAATTGTCAATATCTGCTGGATCATCAAAAAAGCAAGAGAGTTCCAGAAAAACATCTACTTCTGCTTTATTGACTATACCAAAGCCTTTGACTGTGTGGATCACTATAAACTGTGGAAAATTCTGAAAGAGATAGGAGTACCAGATCACCTGGCCTGCCTTCTGAGAAAGTTGTATGTAGGTCGGGAAGCAACAATTAGAACTGGACATGGAGCAACAGACTGGTTCCAAATAGGAAAAGGAGTACGTCAAGGCTGTGTATTGTCACCCTGCTTATTTAACTTGTATGCAGAGTACATCATGAGAAACTCTGGGCTGGATGAAGCACAAGCTGGAATCAAGATTGCCAGGAGAAATATCAATAACCTCAGATATGCAGACAATACCACCTTTATGGCAGAAAGTGAAGGGGAACTAAAAAGCCTCTTGATGAAAGTGAAAGAGCAGAGTGAAAAAGTTGGCTTAAAGCTCAACGTTCAGAAAACTAAAATCAAGAAACGTGGAAATAGTGTCAGACTTTATTTTTTGGGGGCTCCAAAATCACTGCAGATAGTGACTGAAGCCTTGAAATTAAAAGATGCTTACTCCTTGGAAGGTAAGTTATGACCAACCTAGATAGCATATTTAAAAGCAGAGACATTACTTTACCAACAAAGTCCGCCTAGTGAAGATTATGGTTTTTCCATTGGTCATGTATGGATGTGAGAGTTGGATGGTGAAGAAGGCTGAGGTCCAAAGAATTGATGCTTTTGAACTGTGGTTTTGGAGAACACTCTTGAGAGTCCCTTGGACTGCACGGAGGTCCAACCAGTCCATCCTAAAGAAGATCAGTCCTGGGTTCATTGGAAGGACTGATGCTGAAGCTGAAGCTCCAATATTTTGGCCACCTTATGTGAAGAGTTGATTCATTGGCAAAGTCCCTAATGCTGGGAAGGATTGGGGGCAGGAGAAGAAGGGAACGACAGAGGATGAGATGGCTGGATGGCATCACCGACTCGATGGACATGGGCTTGGGTAGACTCTGGGAGTTGATGATGGACAGGGAGGCCTTCGTGCTGCAATTCATGGGGTCGTAAAGAGTTGGACCTGACTGAGCGACTGAACTTAACTGAATCATGTTTATTTTACATTTACCCCTCAGGGCTAGTGTGCTACCACAAGGCACTAAAATATTTTTTGATTGAATAAGTGATTGAGGTTGTTTCAGAATTCACCTAATTTAACTTGTCTCCACATATTTTGATCAAATTTTGTGACATGTTTTAAAGAATTATATTTAAAGTTAAAAATTCTCTAAAATTTTAATTGGTAAACTTGTTCTTCTGCTTCACTCTTCACTTCATTTTTAATAATCTCTTTCATATAGAAAATGTAAATATAAGTGCCAATCTAAAACAGTGCTAAAGCATTGATGAACTCTAATAAGTTAGGGGGAAATAGAGAAGAGTCAAGGCAAAGGAACAGCAAATAAATATCGTATGAGAAATTTATTGAAAATGGAGTATAGCTGAACTTTTATTCAAAAAAGGTTATGATGTTTTTAGGAGAAAATAATATTTTATTTCAGGAGAAGACTAGACTGCCTGGCAGTAAATCTAGGTTTCTTTCCAGATTTTAGATTAGTTCTTTGAAAACTTTGTGATTTCTTGCAAGCAGAGAAATATAAGAGTGTATTAAGCAAAGCAATAAATAAAATAAATAAATCACAGAAACAAATAAAATATGTGTTCTGTATGCCTAATACACAAAATAGAATAAATTTATAAAAGTTTTACTTTGTCATTATAAAATAGAATAGCAAGAAAATTATTGTTGACTTTAACACTATTAAAAGATGCACAAATTTTCATCTTGAGGCCTGAAATTACCTTCAGGTTATGAGTTGTTGGCTGATATAGTGTTTAAATTTCAGTTTGTAAAGAAAGCATTCTGACTGTGCATGTAGCCTCCAATGTGACAACAGATTACATCACTTCTTGTCATGTTACACCTAGACTCGTCTACCCATTTTTAATAGTTGATATTGTAAATCAACTATGCTTCAATATCAATAATACTTATTTTTTGTGTACAGCATAGTGATTTAATATTTTTATAGATTAAAATTCATTTAAAATTAGTAGAAAAAGTATTGGCTATATTCCCTGTGCTCTACAATATATCCTTGCAGATTATTTATTTCGTACATAGTAGTTTGTGTCTCTTAATCCCCTTCCCCTATCTTGCTCCTCATCCCTTCCCTCTTCCCACTTGTAACCACTAGTTTGTTCTCTGTGAGTTCTGTTTCTGCTTTATTTGTTGTTTTATTTTTTAGATTCCACATATAAGAGATAATGTGTAGTATTTGTCTTTCTCTGACATTTCATTAAGCAAAATAACCTCTATCTAGGTCCATCCATGTTGTTGCAAATGGCAAAGTCTCTTTCTTTTTTATGGCTGAGTAATTTGTCATTGTGTGTGTGTATGGACACACACACACACACACACACATACACACACACTTTGTGAATCTTCATTTTCCATTCATTTTTTGATGAATGACATTTATGTTGCATTTATATACTAGCCATTGGAAATAGTGCTGCTATGAGCATTGAGGGCTTTCCTGGTAGCTCAGCTGGTAAAGAATCTGCCTGCAGTGCAGGAGACCTGGGTTCTTTCCTGGGTTGGGAAGATCCCCTAAAGAAGGGAAAGGCTACCCACTGCAGTATTCTGGCCTGGAGGATTCCATGGACTGTTCCATGGGGTCACAAAGAGTTGGACACGACTGAGTGACTTTCATTTTCACACGTTCATTTCATGAGGATTGAGGTGAATATATCTTTTTGATAGTCCTTTTTGATTGCTGTATTGTAAACTATAAATTATTTTAAAATTGGCAGTTGTTTCAAGTTCTGACATAATACCTGGAACCAGTTGCTTAATAATTGTTGAACTAAATTTCATATAAATTAGAATCCATTTTCACTGATGTAAATTATCTGACCAAAATTGTCTTTAAACAGCAACTTCATCTTTATTATATGACTTATTGTATTAGTTTGCTAGAGCTGCCATAAAAAAACCACAGATTGGATGACAAATTAATTTCTCACAATTCTGAATTCGAAATAAAAAATTAAGTTGTTGGTAGGTTTAGTTTCTCCTTTAGTCTTTCTCTCTCTTTGACTTACACATGGCTGCTTTCTTGCTGTGTCCTTAAATTGCCTTTTCTCTATGTATACTTCCTTTTAAGGATAGCAATTCTATGGGATTAGGGCGACACCCTTATGTAACCTTTTGATGACCTCTTTAAAGGCTCTAACTCTAAGTACAGTCACACTGGGGTTTAGGTTTTCCACATATGAATTTTGAGGAGCCACAATTCAGTCTATAATAGTTACTAAAGTTTAATGCATGTCTAAGTGGTAATAATGAGTCAAAAAAAATGTGAACTCTTTCAAATTCCTGTGTTGAAAGAGTGAGTTTACTGTGTAAACATCCAAATATGCCACAAGTTTTTCCTCCAGGATTTTCTAGCAGCATTCCGAAACTAAATAAAATTTTCCCTCCAAAATAATATATTTCTAAGGGAGAGACATGGTGTAATTCATCATTTTTAACATGAGGAAAGTCACAATGAAAGCATCCTCTAACTCAGTCCTAGCACTTGCCAAACTCCTCAAACCCTCTCAAAACTCTTTGCTACTGTCTCTGCTGGAATGTTTATCTTTCCATTCCTACATAGCTAGCTCCACATTGATTTGAATGCTTAAATTTAGTCTAATCTGCTTTCTCTGTTCATAACTTGTTCATAACTCTATACATGTGTGCACTACACTACTTAGTAATTTTTCTGCTTGCTTATCTCTTCACCTTGAGGCTAGGATTGAATTCCAATTCACTGTTTTCTGCCGGTCTGGTATAGTTTATATCTCATTCATGAACTGGCTCAGTGAGTGTTGTCAAACAAATGGATTACCTGTTATGGGTTGGAAATAGCTTTCTTGAACATCAGGTAGCTTGTCTTTTCAGGGAAGTCACAATTTTATAGTATGTGGTGCAGAAAGGGAACTCTCCTGGGTCAGCAGCAAGGACTTTATTACTCACACCAGAGCAACCAGCATAAATTGCATGTTTGTGTCTGTTCTCTTTGACTCCTAAGTCCTACTGGGGCAAAGCAGAGGGGCTCCAATGGGTACTGCACAGGCTGTGGGCTTGCATTTCAGCTGAGGAACAACAGCTTAGACTATTTTAGTTTTTTACAATGGACTGCAAGTCAGCCTGCCTGAACTCCCCAGGAGGAAACATTATCTGCAGTATACTGTTCAGTAAATAAATCTGTTCTTTGCCTTGGAGGAAGACACTATAAATATCCTTGAAAAGATAATGATAAATGCCCACAACTGTGAGAAACCCATGGAGAACTGTCTGTCAGCAGAGCACAGCCAAGCAAAGATATGAGCTGAAAGCTTTCCAGATAAGAGCTACAGAGAGAGACACAGCCTGCCATTTTTGAGGAAGGAAAATGAAGGTCAGTATGGCTAGAATGGAGAGAAATGGGAGAAGAGGAGATGTAAAAGGTACCTGAGGGCCAGGTTTTGAAGGACTCTCTCTCTAGCCATGGTTTTGTATTAAAAACCGATTCATGAATCTCTAGCTGGAAAAGTTTAAAAGCTAATTATGTGTAAGAAAAGGTTGCTTCCAAAAAATAAATGCACACATATGTGTGTGGTGGGTTTGAAATTATTTATAGTTCATCAAATTTTATTAAATTGTGTTTGTACTGATTAAATTTTTTCCAGCAAACTTATTTCGATACAGGATTTATTATATATGTATATAGAACTCTCTATGTGTATTGCTTGAATGAATGCTTGAGTGCTTGCTAAATTGCTTCAGTCATATCTTACTCTTTGCGACCCTGTGAACTGTAGCCTGCCAGGCTCCTCGGTCCATGGGATTCTCCAGGCAAGAATACTGGAGTGGGTTGCCATGCCCTCCTCCAGGGGATCTTCCCTACTCAGGGATCAAACCTGCATCTCTTATGTCTCCTGAATTGGCAGGCAGATTCTTTACCACTAACACCACCTGGGAAGCCCCTCTGTGCGTGAGTGTGTATACATTTTATAAAGGAGAAAATTGAAGATATTGGTTATGTTTAAAAATATTAAAATTATGTTATTCCTTCACATAATTATCTTACCCATGAGAGAAAGCAATATTTCATGATTTTTAAGCTCATAATTTTGTACCTCAGAGATATTTCTTACATGCAAATAAATGCATCAGAGATACTGGCCATGGCTAATTCTTTTTTTAATACCCCAAATTGTTTCCCAGATAAAGTTGAGTTACTGACACTTCCACATTCTTGAAAAGACTATCTACCATCAATACCTTCCAAACTCTTTGTAGCTTTGAAAACCAAACATAACTTTATGGATGCCTGGCCTTTTGGAGTTGTGAAGGAAAAGGGAGATGATTTGCTTGCTGCCTTCTTTCAAATAAATGAATATTTTCTAAAGAATTCATTCACTTATTCACTCAACAAAGAGTCAAAGAGGGCCTGTCTTGTGTCAAGCATCCCTTGTGTATTAGATGCCAGGGATGACACTAAGATTTTAAAAACAAATCAGTTTCTATCCTTAGATGAGCAGATTTTATGCAATTCATCACAGAGAGGCTTTAGTTTTATGGAAAGGTTATAAAATACTTCAAAATAAAACTAGCAGTTATTTTGTCTCCTCAGAGGTAGCTCTTTACACTGATGAAAAGCGTCAGTTAATAAGTTTGATCTAAATTTTAAGCTATTAGGCTTTCTTTTAAAATTTCACTCATTGGGCAGAGTTTAGCTGTCTGGAGCATCATAAAATATATACTATTCACCTCCATCCCAACAGTGCCTATCTCCATGGCAGACCTTCTAATTAAATCTGATCATCCCTTTATATTTGACTTTTTATCCCTTATTGATAATGTTGTACAGAGTTTTTCTTAAACTATGCTTTCTTCCTTTTTCCCAACAACACTAGAATTTTTGCTCACAATAAAAATTTATTGCTGTAGTTTGTTTTAGTTTTATGTATTTTGGACCACCCTTCTAATAAATACTTTCTTATGCTTCTTCCCCAGAGCCAGTTTATAAATACTCAAGAGTGCTACAGTCAGTGCTTAGTGCTACACTTTACAAGAGTTGTAAACAAAATTAAATGATCATAAGGTAATGACCAGGATACAGAGAAATGGGGAAATCACTTCTCTTGAGACATAGGTAAAGAGACTAGAGATATTCAGCCAGGAATAGAAAAGACCGAGGCAGAATTGAAAAGGCCTCTTTAAATATTGGGTGTACTGTTATTAGAAAAAAAACTGATTAGATGTGTTCAGGACCCTCCCAGGACCTGATTAGATGTGTTCAGGCCCCTCAAGGGAGAGGAGAATTGAAAATACTGATGAACATTAGTAAGATTTTCCAATAGGCTTAGGACCATGAATAGAAATTTAGCGGTGGTCCAAAGGATAGGGCAAATTAGAGAGATTAGAGAAACAATGTAGTCAGCTTTTAGTATTTATTTAGTACTTGTCTGTGAGTTGTATCTGAGCTACAGAAGGAGTCATATAAGATACTAAAGTGTTCTTAGCTTGGCTTGAATCATACACTTTGATTTGTGGAAATAAGAGTCTCAGCTGGATTACCTAGGAAGAAGCTAAGGCCAAGGCTAAACAGTTACTATGTAGCTGAGTCAGATTTGAACCTGAATGTCTGACTCCAAAACCTAGACTCTTAAAAATTACACTATGCAAAGAATAACAATATATTTTTTAAGTAAGAACAAATCCGTTTTCAAAAACTAAAATCTAACTTTTGTAAATGAATTACATGTCTGTGCCTGAAAAGATTGGGTAGATAAACCCCAAAATGTTAGCAGTCACTGGGTAGTTTGATTTGGGGCCTTTTAAAACATTTTGTCTTTATGCTTTTAAATTTTCATAAAAAAACAAGTATTTTCTTTATATCTTTTAAATGCTGAATGAAAATACCTGCCAACATGGAATTATGTACTAAGAGAAAATATCCTTCAAGAATGAGAACAACTAATCATAAGACCAGAAACTATAAAACTCCTAGAGGATAACATAGGCAAAACACTCTCCAACATAAACCAAAGCGGGATCCTCTATGACCCACCTCCCAGAATATCGGAAATAAAAGCATGAATAAACAAATGGGACCTAATTAAAATTAAAAGCTTCTGCACAACAAAGGAAACTATAAGCAAGGTGAAAAGACAGCCTTCAGAATGGGAGAAAATAATAGCCAATGAAGCAACGGACAAACAATTAATCTCAAAAATATACAAGCACCTCCTGCAGCTCCATGCTAGAAAAATAAATGACCCAATCAAAAAGTGGGCCAAAGAACTTAACAGACATTTCTCCAAAGACATAAAAATGGCTAACAAACACATGAAAAGATGCTCAACATCACTCATTATCAGAGAAATGCAAATCAAAACCACAATGAGGTACCACTTTACACCAGTCAGAATGGCTGCCATCCAAAAGTCTACAAGCAATAAATGCTGGAGAGGATGTGGAGAAAAGGGAACCCTCTTACACTGTTGGTGGGAATGCAAGCTAGTACAGCCACTATGGAAAACAGTGTGGAGATTCCTTAAAAAGCTGCAAATAGACCTGCCATATGACCCAGCAATCCCACTGCTGGGCATATACACCGAGGAAACCAGAATTGAAAGAGACACGTGTACCCCAATGTTCATCGCTGCATTGTTTACAATAGCCAGGACATGGAAGCAACCTAGATGCCCATCAACTGATGAATGGATAAGAAAGCTGTGGTACATATACACAATGGAATACTACTCAGCATTAAAAAAAAAATTCATTTGAATCAGTTCTACTCAGGTGGATGGAACTGGAGCCTATTATCCAGAGTGAAGTAAGCCAGAAGGAAAAACAACAATACAGTATACTAACGCATATATATGGAATTTAGAAAGATGGCAGCGAGAACCCTGCATGCGAGACAGCAAAAGGAACACAGACGTATAGAACAGACTCGTGGACTCTGTGGATGAGGGTAAGGGTGGGATGATATGGGAGAATGGCATTGAAACATGTTAATTACCATATGTGTAATCAATCGCCAGCCCAGGGTTGATGCTCGGGGCTGGTGCACCAAGATGTCCAAGGGGGAGGGAATCGGGAGGGAGGAGGGAGGGAAGTTCTGGAGGGGGAACATATGTAAACCCATGGCGGTTTCATGTCATTGTATGGCAAAACCAACATAATAAAGTAAAGAAAATTAGAAAAATAAATAAATAAATAAAATAAAAGGAATAGATGGAGAAGAAAATGGCAAAAAAAAAAGAAAGAAAAGAAATGCAATACAGTTCCTACTTCTATAAATTCAAAATTTTAGCTCATTCTGTTTCACTTAAATAATGTTTGTTAAGTGTTCTAGTCAGGAAATAAGTTGCTCTGGAGAAGTGAATATTTCAGAGAACAAAATTTAATCAAAATTTCTATTAAAAAATTTAAATAGCAAAAAAAAAAGAATGAGAGCAAAATAGAATTAGAAATATAGAAACAGATTGTTACCAATTGACCTTCATACACAAAAATAAAAAATATAATATATATATATATATATATATATATATATATGGAAAGAAAAGTTAGCAGCACTTGACAGAAATTATGAGTTTCTAAAAGTATATGAACAGCAAATAAAATGGTAAATATATGGATAAGCCTAAGGAAATATTACTCCATAAAACAATGTAACAATATCTGTGAGGTTAAAGGAGAAGGTGTTAAAGCTATTATTTTGAAGAAAAGCTTAAAAAGTCTAATACAAGTTTTATACAAAAGTGGAAATATTAATAGATGGATTAGAAAAATATTATCCATGGATAGGAAGATAGATTATTGTAAAGATATCCATTTCATTCAACCAGAGTCAGAGAATCATTAAAATCCACTCAAGATATTGATTTTTTTTTTTTTGAGGAGGAGGAAATAGTATTTGGTAAGCTGATTCTAAAGTTTAAAAGTGCAAAAAAGAAAAAATCTTGAAAGAACAGTGTGGTAGGATTTGCTGTAACAGATATCCGGATTCATGATAAAGCTACAGTTGGGACTTCCTCGGTGACATGGTGGCTAAGAACCCCCTGCCAATTCAGGGGACACAGGTTTGATTCCTGGTCTGGGAAGGTTACACATTCCAGACAGCGACTGAGCCGGTGAGCCACAACTGCTGAGCTGTGCTCTAGGACCTGTGAGCTGCAGCTACTGAAGCCCACTTGCCCTGGAGCCTGTGCTCTGCAGCAAGAGAAGCCACCACAGCGAGAAGCCTGTGCACCGCAGTGAAGAATAGTCCCTGCTCGCCACAACTCGAGAAAGCCCTTTGCAGTAATGAAGACCACAAACTACCAAAAATAAATAAATAAATATTATTTTTTTAAAAAGCTAAGTTGTAATTAAACTGGTATGATATTGGCAGAAGAACAGACAAATATACCCATGGTACAGAATAGAAAGCCTGAAAACAAGCAGATATAAACAGAGACTTATTTGGTTACCTCTGTCTGTGACAGATGAAGGCAGAGAAAATTTTACAGTATATGGTTCTGGCCAAATCTGTTATCTAGCTGGGTAAAAATTGGATCCATAGCTCACATTGTATAGAAATTAACCCTTTGCAGGGGTATTACTAATCTAAATATGAAGAAAAACTATAAACATTTTAGAAGGTAGTAGAGGAAATATTGTCATGACCTTTGGGATAGCGAAGGATTTAATTCAGACACAGAATGAAAACTTAAAGGAAAACATGATAAATTCAACTGATTTTATACTCAGAATTTCTGTTTTAAAATAGGTATCATAAACAGAATGAAAAAGGCATGGCAAGTCAGAGAACTTTGCCATAGATATTAAACCAAGAAGTCATATCCACTATGTATAAAGACTTGCTAAACTTCAATAAGAAAAAAGACAGTTTACCTAAATTAAAAATATATGAAAGATATACTACACAGAGATGGAAAATCAAACAGTCAATATATGTGTATATATATATATATATATATATATATATATATATATATATGTCTTTCATATATGAAAGACACTCAACTTTAGTCAGAATCAGATGTATAGTAAAGAGTTTAAACTCTCCCTCAAGGAGTCCTGGCCTTTGCCTTCAGCTGGTGGCTCACACAGTAAAGAGTCTGCCCACAATGCAGGAGACCCCGGTTTGATTCCTGAGTGGGGAAGATCCTCTGGCGAAGGAAATGGCAACCCACTCCAATATTCTTGCCTGGAAAATCCCATGGGCAGAGGAGTCTGGTGGGCTACAGTACATGGGGTTGCACAGAGTCGGACAAGACTGAGTGAATAGTACCTTCACTTCGTTAATCTTTAAGCTCTAGGAATGTTGTGCCTTATAGAGATGTCTTTGTCTGGGGTCCTTGTGTTGGATAGTCTAATGTTATTTGGGGTGGGAGCTGGCTAAGCCAGATTATAACAGTGTGACTTAGAGTAAAGTGAAAGAAAAGTAAAGTCGCTCAGTCGTGTCAGACTCTTTGCAACCCCATGAACTGTAGCCTTCCAAGTTCCTCCACCCATGGGATTTTCCAGGCAAGAGTACTGGAGTGCGTTGCCATTTCCTTCTCCAGAGGCTTTTCCCGACCCAGGGATGGAACCTGGATCTCCCGCCTTGTAGGCAGACACTTCATAGTCTGAGACACCAGGGAAACTCATAGATTAAGGGAAGATCTGTGATTAAGCCACAGGGAAGATCACAGATTGAGACAGATAATCGCAATATGATCTGGGGAGGCTTTGAGTCATGAAGCTCAATCTCTGAAGCGATAGGGCCTAAGATCACCTGATAGGAAGTCTCTCCTTCTTATGTGATGGAACTCGAGTGAAACCTCTAGACACCAAGGCTTGGGTGAGATTCCATGGTTGGTAATATTCCATGCCTACTGCCACACATCTTTTTTTGTGCTTTTCAGGTTTTTTTTTTGCCACTAAACTGTATTATTTTATAATAAAAAGAATAATTGAAGTGAGTTTTAAGAAACAAAAAGGTTTTAAGAAGTAAATATGGTTAAAGGGTTCAAAAGAACCCCTTTTAATAAGGATAAAAAAAGACTCTACTGTATAGTACAGGGAACTATATTCAATATCCTATAATAAACTATAATGGAAAAGAAAATGAAAAAGTATATATACATGTATAACTGAATAACTTTACTATACAGCAGAAATTAATACAACATTGTAAATTAACTATACTTCAATAAAATGAAGATAAAAACAAACAAACAAACAAACAGTGAGGTCAGGTCTCCAGTTTTGGAGAAATAGTTTTGTGAGTGCTCTCAAAGCTGATCTATTAGTTAGGGACAGATGAGTAATTGGCGTAGATCTTGAAATTCCAGTTTTTAAATTTGTCTTTGGAGATATTTTCTTCCTTTGTGACCTATTAGAATGCTTCCTTCTTGGTGTATGGGAACATGGACAACTAGAAGGCCATCAGAAGGTAGCTTTGAGATATGTTCTGCAGGCTGTGACAAAGCCTGATTGATGGTCTCTGTTATCTTTAAATAGAGACCTCCAGATAGGGTTGTCACTGCTTTGGAGAATCCTGGATAAAACACTTCCTGGATCTGTTTTCTAAGACTTTATGTAGAATCCTTTTAGTTACAAATGACTTTGTTTCCTTGTTTTTCTACTTCTTTTTCCTTCCACTGATTAAATTAGGACCACCTTTCAAAACCTATTAGGCATAATTAGATTTGTATGCTTTGTTTTCCACTTTTGTCCTAGGCAACATCTCTTCTTGTTAGGAGACTCCTAGAGATGGTTAACCTCATCCATTATGTATTGATTTCTAGAGATTAACTCTCAAAGGGCCAGGTCCTATTCTTTCCTCTTTGTTATGCATTCTATCTTTTTCTTTACTCACTGTGTGTGATTTGTGATATTTTAAAATTCTTATTTCACAAGGCAGGATAAAACACTTACTTGTTAAATACCTTCTCTCTAAGGGAGGTTTATTATTGAATGAGATAAATGAAACTGTTGTTATCATTTCTGCCCCATGTCCTTGTAAAGAATAGTTTTCGTGTTAGAAAAAAAAAATGCATTACTTGGTTTTCTTGCAGCATTTTTTTTTTTGCCACCAAAATATTTTCTAGGCTACACTAATATGAAGATTTTTCAGCAATTTACAGAAATGGTGCGGATGAGCATATATTTTCCCTTTTACTACCGAAAAGAAACCATGGGAACATAGCGTCCAATTTTGTTTGACAGAATTCTGGTTAGCAAGCCTCATGTGGAGTGTTTTTGTTTTGTTCTTTAGTTGTTTCCACTGTGTCATGTGAGTCATCACAGGATTTTGAGAATGGAAAATGTCACAAACCAAATATACAAAATTAATGAGTAGTTTACTCCATTGCAAAGGGAAGGTAGTGAACAATCAGGCAGAACAAAAGCAACAAGAATCCCTGGGTATAAAGCTGTTTCACCTAATGAAGTTCAGGTTTCTGCGTGTGCTAAGAAGTTGTCAGCACCAACAGCCATCTTACTTAATTTTTAAGTCTATGGAAAATGATCAATGATTATTCTTGCATTCATTTTACATAACTTATCTGTTAAGGATAATCACATGTTTAAAGCAACCAAGAGAAACAGTTGCATACACAGCTATTAGTATTTTCAGAGCCATTTTAGAATGAACTTGTTACTAGCAGCCAGATTCATTTCTAATGAGTCCTGTGTTCCAGTGGCCACATATAAAATGTGATGATGCCAGGTTTTCTCTCTTATACTTATGAGCCAGAAGTGTTATGATTACATTTGCAAAAAAGTGAGTTATGGATGCCTCTTACCTAGCTCATTTTGACCAAAACTTGTAAACAAAGGGAGAGGAATAATAACCAGAGACTACTGAACACCAAACTCCTGCCTCTTCACTAATTGTGACATTTTATAATTCTTTCCCAGTTCCATCACCCTTTCATTACCAAGACAACTCTGTTGTTTTTCCAGAGTAGGGTGAGAATACCTCTCAGTTCTCTACTTCAAATTCAGAAGGGTTTGTACTCAACAATCTCTTTCTACACTCCTCAGAGCTTTTTGGTTTCTTGTGACTTGAGGCCACAGCTATTTATCTTGGTACCAAAGATGTCTTCATTTCCATAATTAGTGGATTACTTCAAAGCCTAATTAACGGGGACTTCTGTGGTAGTCCAGTGGCTAAAACTCTATGCTCCCAATTCAGGAGGCTGGGATTTGTTCCCTGGTCAGGGAATTAGATCCTACATGCCCCGACTAAGAGGTCACTAAAAATCCTGCATCCCACAAAGAAGACTGAAGATCTCAAGTAACAACGAAGACCTGGCTCAACCAAACAAATAAGTAAATAAATATTAAAAAAAAATAACTAGCATAAGGATTAAAAAAAAGACAAAAACCTAATTACTAAAATCCTACACATGATTATGAAAGGATGAAATGTTTTAAGCTAAGAGGAGCACAGTTCATCCTAGCTATTAAAAAATAAGGAAACTCAGGATGATATATGGGCAAAATATCTTCATCTCCTTTCCAGATCCTCCCCCTGCCCCACCTTGCTGTTTTCTCAGGAGACTGACCGTTGCTCAGATTTCCGTGCCTTCTGGCTTCTACCTGGGTTCAGCCCTGGTGAATTCCAGCAGGAAATAGGGAAAGGTGAAGGGTGAGATGTGGGCATTCATTCTCCCAACTTCCTGCCTAGAGCTGGTCACATCCCTTAAGATTCCTGATCCTTACCAGATCATTTGATCTGCATGAATTTCTCTTCATTCAGGTTTCAGTAACATCTTCCCTCATCTTTTGAGGCAGAGCTCTGCTACTGTTGGTCCTGTGTTCCCTGCTCTCTCCAGCCATTTCCTGCCTCCCATTACAGTTTGATAATGAGCCTCTTTTTCAGTAAGCTCTTTTTGAGTTAATTCATTTTAAGTGTGAAATTTTTTTTCTGTTGAGAACCCAGTTGAAACACCCCAAATGGTAATAATACCTAAATATGAAGAACAAAGTAAAGAAATAATAAGACCAGTCCAAAATCCAAACTCTTGTTTTCTTTAATTTTATTTATTTATTTATCTATTTTCTTTACGTTATCATGTTGGTTTTGCCATACATTGACATGAATCTGCCATGGGTATACATGTGTTCCCCTTCCAGAACCCCCCTCCCACCTCCCTCCCGAGTCCATCTCTCTGGGTCATCCCGGTGCACCAGTCCTGAGCACCCTGTATCAAGCATCAAGCCTGGGCTGGCGATTCATTTCACATATGATAATTTACATGTTTCAATGATGTTCTCCCATATCATCCCACCCTTGCCCTCTCCCACAGAGTCCAAAAGACTGTTCTATACATCTGCATCTCTTTTGCTGTCTCGCATACAGGGTTGTTTTCTTAATCTGAAACATTTCCTTCAGTTTCAAGTAGACCCACCCTCAACTGGATGAGTAAGAAAAGTGAAATCTAGAAAAGTGAAGGGTAAAGGAAATTGTAAATGTGCATGGAGTTTCTCTAGAACCTTCCCTCCCAGAGGCATGTGTTCTGTTCACAGCTGGACCCAGTGTCTCCCAGGTCCCTGCCCAGGTGCTACCCCAGGACTTTCCCTTCACTCTTTTCCTGGAATGGACCCACAGCTTCCCATGTTTAGTGCCTTCAGGGTTTCACTGGTTTTGTTTTGCTGTGTTTTGGTTGTGACTGGTTTTCTGAGACTTTGGAAAGTAGTAGACAGTAATATTTTTCAGGAACAACTGGATACTGACTCTCTTTGCCTATTAAAAAAATACCTTTCTAGTATTAAGTTTGCTTCAAAATCTAGAAAAGCTAGGTTTTTCTAAAGACTTCCTTGAACAGAAGTACATGGGAAATGAGGTTAAGGGAACTAAAGCCATAGTATAAAAGAACAGTGGTTTAGCAGGAATTTTGAGTTTTACCAGCAGCTGTGTACCCCACAGGGACACAGCGTCGAGGAAAAAGTTACACAAGGATGTGCTGTATCTTTTTTGTGTGTACATTTCTGTTAAATTCTGTTTCCTTTGCCACAGAAATGAAAAACTTAGAGGTAGTCCAAGTCTGTGGATTATTTCTGTGGAGCCCTGACCCAACTTTCAGTGCTGCTATAATATCCACATTTCTAAGGAACTTTTAGGAAAAGAAATATGAAAAATTAACTTATTGAGTCTTTGCACATATGAAAATGCTTTCACTCTTGTTGGATGCACTGACTGAACACTGAATTTTAAGTTTCCTCCGTGTTTTGAAGCTTATGCCTCCATTCTTCTAGCACATAATATTTTTGGTGAGATGCTGGTTTCCAGTTTGATTCTCATTTTGACTCTTCTGTAGCCATTATGAAAATATTTTCTTTATTTTAGTATGGTCTAAAATTGTACGGACAAATATCATGGTTTATTCTTTAAAATTTTGTTTATGTTTTTATTGGAGTATAATTGCTTTACAATGTTGTGTTAGTTTCTCCTGTTCAACAAAGTGAATCAGATGTAAATATACATGTATCTTCTCTCTCTTGGACATCTCTCCCACCACCTCCCCCATCCCACTCCTCTAGGTCATCATAGAACACGGAGCTGAGCTCCCTGTGCTAAACAAATTGCCTAAAAGCTTGTCTTTCTTTAGTGCTTGAAAATAATCTTCTCTTATGTATTTTATTCCATCCACGTTCGCTTTGGAATTCCTATGAGATGAATGTTGTACTCCCTGGATTAACCCCTCCATATAATTTTCCTCATGCTGCTGCTGCTAAGTCGCTTCAGTCGTGTCCGACTCCAGGGGACCCCATAGACGGCAGCCCACCAGGCTCCCGCATCCCTGGGATTCTCCAGGCAAGAACACTGGAGTGGGCTGCCATTTCCTTCTCCAGTGCGTGAAAGTGAAAAGTGAAAGTGAAGTTGCTCAGTCGTGTCTGACTCTTAGCGACCCCATGGACTGCAGCCCACCAGGCTCCTCCGTCCATGGGATTTTCCAGGCAAGAGTACTGGAGTGGGGTGCCAGTGCCTTCTCCGAATTTTCTGTCTTTTTGATCTATGTTCTGAGGATAACCTTGTCTTTTCTGACATTTAAAGTTTTAGGTATGATCCTTTTACTCTTCAGATATTTTCTTGTCATATGATTGTATCCTCTTCTTAGAACCCCTTTCTTGATTTACAGAAATAATGTTTCCTCGTCTTCTCTGGAGAAGGCAATGGCAACCCACTCCAGTGTTCTTGCCTGGAGAATCCCAGGGACGGTGGAGCCTGGTGGGCTGCCGTCTATGTGGCCACACAGAGTCGGACACAACTGAAGCGACTTAGCAGCAGCAGCAGCAGTCTTCTCTGAGAATATTTTATACTGCATTCTCTTTCTCTCTTCCTTCCTCCTCCCCTTGGAATTAGTTTTTCATTTTGCACCATCTTTGTCTTGCATGCTCTTGGTTCTCCTCATAGGTATTACTCCACATCCATTCATATTTTAAAAAGAAAGAGGCAGAGTTTCACTGTGTGTGTGCGCATATATATTCACGCTGCATGTAGGTATTACATCAGTTTTATTCCCTGAGTTGGAATTTTGACTGTGAGCTCTATGTTTGTGAGTGCTTTCCAGCCTTCCCTTCCGCAGCTGTTTTTGAGATCTTGAAAGAACACCTGATCTGTTGTTAGTCGGCTTTACCTCTGAACTCAGATACTGTTAATAATAATTGAAGCTAATAGACTAAGTTAGTTGACTCCTTACCATAATGTTGACTCATACTTAAATCTGTCCTTTTTTTTTTTTTAATTGGTAGCAGTTTTTGGCTTCTAACACTTCTTGAGACACACATACACAGAAACTTTTTGACACATTTTTATGCATAAGGAAAAAGCTTATAAAAGTCTGACAGAAAGCCTCTATATTTCAAAAGAACTAACAAATTGCAAAGTGCCTGCAAAAGCAACTTCCCCTCCACCCTCAATTCCCTTAGTGCTACTGTGATGGAGATTCTGTTTCTCTGTAATACATCCATGTTCTTATGCTTGAATTCCTTAGACTTATCTAGAATTCAGGAGATAAAGTAAAATCTTCCTTGTGTTTCTTTCCTTTCTTCTATACTTTTGTTTTTGTCTCTTGATTTATTTTATGGTATGTGTGAGTTTTTAAAAATAAAATTGTAATAAAATACCTCCAATTTTTTTTAAACAAAAGCCAGATCTCATGAGTGGTAATTTGCTGAGTTCAACATTTTCTTTTATGAAAAATAGTTTACACACCTGAGGAAATAAGTATTACAGGGTACCCATATATAGGTAAAATCATTTTTCTGCTTTTTATTGATACAAAAACAATGACAATCTTTATCAATTTACCAGCTAACTAATGTGTAGACAGGTCTAATAAAAAGATAAATGGGAGTGTTAAATATCTCATCACTGTAGTACGAAGCATTTTAAAGAAATACCTCCATATACTAAAATGAAATTTAAATCTAAACATCTTTGTGGATCATCAGATGTTATCTTTGTATAAAACGAGTGCTCTGTCTGCTGAACCAGAATATTTTAAAGCCCAACCACTTCACTTTCAAGTTTCTTTCTGCTCTGCTAATGTTAAAGGTTACCTTTTCTTCCTAACCATGAAATCTATTACTCCCCAATGGCAGTGAAAACGCCAACTTGTTAGTTTCAGTACAAGTTTATTCAACAGCACCAGTTTTTCCTTCATAATAGCATATCTGCTTTTTTATGTCATCCCACAGGGAAGTCATCATAGGGAATTTGAGATACCAATAAAAATATAGTAGTCCATCTAAAATCATAGCAAAGATAGACACCTGAATGGGACTTGACTACAGAACTAGGTAACTTTCTATAGATATTTGCTTTTGAACTTTTAGTGTGAGAAGGTTGGAGCCCTGGGATGCCATAGGTTGTATATTTTAAGAAAAATGTAACACTTCCATAACGTAGCAAATGGTTATGACAAAGCGTAAATGTTAGTAAAAATGTTGGAGTGAGTATCGGAGTGGATAGCCTTTCTCTTTTCCAGGGAATCTTCCCAACCCAGGGATCGAACCCAGGTTTCCTGCATTGCAGGCTGATTCTTTACCAGCTAAAACCACAAGGGAAGCCCAAGAATACTGGAGTGGGTAGCCTATCCCTTGCTTCTCCAGTGGATCTTCCTGACCCAGGAATTGAACCTGGGTATCCTGCATTGTAGGTAGATTCTTTACCAACTGAGCTATTAGGAAAACCTGTGAAATAGTTGCTTGTCTTCACCAGCACTTCTAGAAAATGATTATGATATGTGTACCCCATGAGCTGTATCCCACCAAGCTTCTCTGTCCATGGGATTTTCCAGGCAAGAATGGTGGAATGGGTTGCTATTCTTTTCTCTAGGGGATTTTCTTGATCTAGGGATCAAACCCATGGCCCCTGCTTCATCTGTCTCCTGCACTGCAGGCAGATTCTTTACTGCTGAGCCACCAGGGAATTGGCCAGTTTTCCACTGCCTGGAGAACAGGTTATGGGCAGGAGGTCTATATGGGAGTATTTTAACAACTCTGCCAACCTGTGAAGCCTGACCACTGAAGGAAGGGTGCACTGGGGGCTTCATAGGGCTGTAATCAGGGAAGGGGAGTGTAATTAGTTAGACATGTACTTGGGAAGACTGATTCATTTATATTTGATTATATTCCCAAGAATTCAGATACATCCTACCAATGGAAATAATGATGAACAGAGAAAAAAATGGTTAAATTTTACTCACTTATTTCCATCATATAAATATGAATGCAACACTGTTTACTGGCTTCTCAGATGGCACAGTGGTAAAGAATCTGCCTGCAATGCAGGAAATCTGTGTTTAATCCCTGGATTGGGAAGATCCCCTGGAGAAGGGAATGGCTACCCACTCCAGTATTCTTGCCTGGAGAAGGCCATGGACAGAGAAACCTGATGAGCTATAGTCCACGAGGTCTCAAAGAGTCAGCCATGATGGAGCAATTAACACTTTCATTTTCAGGCTGCTTTAGCTAAAACAAAAGCTGTGTGCAGAGTGTGTGTGTGTGTGTGTGTGTGTATGAGGGCAAATTTCAGGGCAAGAATAATTGTACTTAAATGTTTAGGTGTCTTGAAAATCTGCTGAAAATTTTACTTTGTAGAACAATTGAAGATCTGAGTTAAAAAAGAGCTTAATCTGATCTGCATTTAAAGGAAATAACTTTTGAAACTTTGGGAAGGCAGAAATAAAGTAGGAAATGTGTGTGCATGCTAAATCCCTTCAGTCATGTCTGACTTTTTGCAACTTTATGGAC
This sequence comes from Antilocapra americana, assembly GCA_007570785.1. Lineage (NCBI taxonomy): Eukaryota > Metazoa > Chordata > Mammalia > Artiodactyla > Antilocapridae > Antilocapra > Antilocapra americana. Next base: position 61,301,458 of record ML660200.1, on the reverse strand, counting down.
TGTAATGCACCAGACTCCTCTGTCCTTGGGATTTTCGAGGCAAGAATACTGGAGTGTTTTGCCATTTTCTCTTCCGGGGGATCTTCCCCACCCAGGGATCAAACCTGCATCTCCTGCATTGGCAGGTGGATTCTTTACCTACTAGCGCCACCTGGGAAGTCACTAAATACTATTGAAGGATGGAAAAGACAACCTTTTAGTATCTCAGACAAAAGTACTGAATTCACTTTCTGATAAGCAATGGAAAGCTATATGTGGATGTTCAGTTTCCTCCCCAAAGCAACAAGTAACCTCATAGGGGATGTAGCTTTCAGAGACTGGTAAATATAAAAAAAATAGGAGGGTTTATAGATTGATAACATAATTACTGTTGGCTTGCTCTTATAGGTTTGGGGACTGATATAAAATGCTCTGAAATTGATTCATATAGAGTTATTGGAAAATAATAATTTCTGTTTTCGTCTGGAATTTAAGGCATAAGAACCTTCTATTCTTAAATAAAAACATCTACCTTAGTTTCTTTATGTAAGATTTTGTTTCAAGGTTAATTATTTTTGAGGAATTCAAGTAATGATGGCTGATTACATCTCTCCAGATTTCTCTCGAAAACTAGAGAACAACACATAGAACAAATAAACTATCCAAACTTTCTATAAATTTTGAATTCTCATAAGTATTTAAAACAACAAAGTTTTCACAAGAATTGCTTCTTAATATTACACTTTAAAGTCTTGTGGAGAGCTAAGGAGTACAGGAAACCTAAATGAAAGAGAGAATAGGAGATTGAGACTAAAATAAATCCTGAAATAGAAAGTCAACTCAAAGTGTAAAATATTGAAAAAGAGTTCAGAAAGGCCAGAGTGAAAACTACTAGAAAGGGGGATTTTAAAGTACAACTCAGGAAAGTTATATCACCATCATAGTTAAATAAGATGCCCCTTGTTCATGTCTCCCCATGCCCTTGAATGACAATTTAACATCTGTCTACCAAAGGTGTCATTTTGTGAGCTGTGGGATCCAGCACCATTGGTAGCACACAGTTATGAAGCAAAAGGAGCATTTTACACAAAATATCAAGCTGAATTAAATGTGCTTAAACAAAAACTTTGTAAAAAAAAACGACCAGAATTTAACCTTAGATCAAAAATTTTAAAACTAACAAAAATGAACAAAAAGAGGAAAAAAATTAAGAAGAGTTTTGTATTCTAAAAAGAAATAGGAGAAAAATCATAACAGACTTGAAGACTAAATTACAGATGCTCAAGTAAAACTATTTGCCAATGAAACTTAAGAATGACATTAATAGGAAAAATAACCTAGCTGTGACCATTTTGGTATACCCTTATTAAGGGAAAGACCAGTGCTCTGTAAGGTATAAGTGCACCAGTTCTTTGCTCATGTGAAGAAGAACAGTTGTCATGTGGCATGCTGATTTCCATGCTCTTGAAAGACAATGGCTCACTAGAATCCTTTAAAATGCCTTTGTTGCTGCTGCTTTTGCCTCTGTTCCTGATAAATGATACTGATTCTCAGGGTACAGGTAAAAAACAGCCAAGATATTACTATGGTGTTGTCAAGGATAAACCCAGCATAAGCCTGTGATTCTAAGCCCAACAAAGTCATGGGGACACATTTAAACCTGACAATAATTAATTGAGACTCTTTGGAGAAAGAAACTTGTAAATATTAGGAGTATACAGTGGACACTCTCTTCTTTAAGTATATCCATTAACTACCACAAAAATTCAAACAACAAAGCAAACAATAATAACACCAAATCCCCCAAAACCCTGGATATAGGAGGAGGAAACACAACACTCAAACAGATGCCCACAATTGACCCAACTGGAAACCAAACTCTTCCAAAATAACACATACAACAAAAAGATGAAAGGGCACTGGTGGGGATTTGTGCCTCTACAACACAGGCATTTAATTAATTTTAACATATGCTGAAATTCATTAGTTGACAGAAGTTAATGATCTTAATCAACTATGGGTCTCAAATTACAGTTATTCCTGGAGATATGGCTAAATTTAAATGAGATGCCAAGTGATTAATCAACACTGACAAATACTCTGTCCCTAAACAGAAGAATAAAAACACAAGGAAAAAATACTAAGATAGACACAATATTCTGGGCCAAAATGTATGTTTCAATAATTATTAAAAGATTAAAATCATAAAAAGGTATGTTGTCTGAACACAGTAGAATTATATTAGAAGTAAATAATAAGGAAAATCCGGAAATTATAGAAACATTTAGACATATAAGAACATGGATGGGCAATGGAAGAAACAACAGAAATATTAAAGTGTTTTAAGCTAAATGAAACAAAAAATCTGTGCAATACAGCTTAAAGGGTGCTTATATAGTAATTTAATACCACTGAATATTTAGATTAAAAGATAAATCTTAAGACAATAATATAAACTTGATCTTAAGGAATTAGAGAAAGTAAAACAAAGTAGACCAAAAAGTAATCATAAGACAGGAAACAATAAAGTTCAGAGTGCATATGAAATAGAAAACAAAAACAACAGAGAAAATTGAAGAAACAAAAATGTATTTCTTTGAGAAGATTAGTGAATGTGATTGATTTGTAACAATTAATGAGACAAAGGAAACTAAATAAGACAAAATTACCCATACCATAGGCCCTCCCTGGTGGCTCAGTGGTAAAGAACCTGTCTCCCCATGCAGGAGACGTGGGTTTGATCCTTGGATATGGAAGATCCCCTGGAGGAGGAAATGGCAACCCACTCTAGTTTTCTTGCCTGGAGAATCTAATGGACAGAGAAAACTGACAGCCTACAGTTTGTGGGGTCCCCAAAAGAGTCAGAAACAACTTAGCTACTAAACAACAACAAGAAACCATAAGTAATAGAGAAGACATTGCTACAGATTCTACCGTTTTTAAAAGGAAAATAAGGGGCATATTTTGATCAATTTTATACAAGTAAATTTGACAATTTGTATGAAATGAACAAAGGTTATGAAGGATAGAAACTAACAAATCTCACTCAAGAATGAATAGTTTGAAACGCCCCATATATACAAAAGGAAATGAACATGTAACACAAAAGAAACTGTCCAGGTTCCTGAAATGGCAAATTCTACCAAAAATTTAAGCAAACAATAACTCTGATACTATACTTACACTCAGTAGAAGTGGAGGGAACATGTTCAACTCATTTTTGAGACTGGCATAAATTCTATAACACACAAAAATATAGATCATTAACTGTTAGTAATATGAACATAAAATACTTAATAAACTTTTGTCAAATGGATTTTACCCAAAGAATGCAAGGCTGGTTTAATATTAAAAAAATCAATCAATATAATTAACCTTATTATCAGTTTAGAAAAGAAAAATAACATATAAGTTGGACAAAACAACCTATTAGTTCGTTTCAGTCGCTCAGTCATGTCCGACTCTTTGTGACTCCATGGACTGCAGCACACCAGGCCTCATTGTCCATCACCAACTCCCAGAGTTTACTCAAACTAGTGTCCTTTGAATCAGTGATGCCATCCAACCATCTCATCCTTTGTCATCCCCTTCTCCTCCCACCTTCAATCTTTCCCAGCATCAAGGTCTTTCAAATGAGTCAGTTCTTCACATCAGGTGGCCAAAGCATTGGAGTTTCAGCTTGAGCATCAGTCCTTCCAATGAATATTCAGGAGTGATTTCCTTTAGGATGGACTGGTTGGATCTCCTTGCAGTCCAAGGAACTCTCAAGAGTCTTCTCCAACAACACAGTTCAAAAGCATCAGTTCTTCAGTGCTCAGCTTTATTTATAGTCCAACTCTCACATCCATACTTGGCTACTGGAGAAACCATAGCTTTGACTAGATGGACCTTTGTTGGCAAAGTAATGTCTCTGCTTTTTAATATGCTGTCTTGGTTGGTCATAATTTTTCTTCCAAAGAGCAAGCATCTTTTAATTTCATAGCTGCAGTCACCATCTGCAGTGATTTTGGAGCCACTGTTTCCATTGTATGCCCATCTATTTGCCATGAAGTGATGGGACTGGATGCCATGATCTTAGTTTTCTGAATGTTGAATTTTAAGCCAACATTTTCACTCTCCTCTTTCACTTTCATCAAGAGGCTCTTTAGTTCTTCTTCACTTTCTGCCATGATGGTGGTGTCATCTGCATATCTGAGGTTATTGATATTTTCCCCAGCAATCTTGATTTTTATGCTTCATCCAGCCTGGCATTTTGCATGATGTACTCTACATAGAAGTTAAATAAGCAGGGAGACAATATACAGTCTTGACTACTTCTTTCCTGATTTGGAACCAGTCTGTTGTTTCATGTTCAGTTCTAATTGTTGCTTCTTGACCTGCATACAGATTTCTTGGGAGGCAGGTCAGGTTGGCTGTTATTCCTGGCTTTTAAAGAACTTTCCACAGTTTGTTGTGATCCACACAGTCAAAGGCTTTGGCATAGTCAATAAAGCAGAAATAGAGGTATTTTTGGAACTCTGTTTTTTTTTTTGATGATCCAATGGATGTGGCAGTTTGATCTCTGGTTCCTCTGCCTTTTCTAAAACCAACTTGAACATTTGGAAGTTCATGGTTCATGTACTGTTGAAGCCTGACTTGGAGAATTTTGAGGATTATTTTGCTAGCATGTGAGATGAGTGCAATTGTGCAGTAATTTGAGCATTCTTTGGCACTGCCTTTCTTTGGGATTGGAATGAAAACTAACCTTTTCCAGTCCTGTGGCCACTGCTGAGTTTTCCAAATTTTCTGGCATATTGAGTGCAGCACTTTCACAGCATCATCTTTCTGTACTTGAAATAACTCAGCTGGAATCCCATCATCTTCAGTAGCTTTGTTTGTAGTGAAAATTCCTAAGTCCCATTTGACTTTGCATTCCAAGATGTCTGGCTCTAGGTGAGTGATCACACCATCTTGATTATCTGGGTCATGAAGATCTTTTTTGTATAGTTGGTCCCTGGCAAACCAACCTATATTTGTGAATAAAATTCTAAGTCATTTAGGAATAGAATATTACTTCCCCAGTTTGATGAACAGCTTTAAGAAAAGCAATGGCTAACACCATATTTAAGGCTTCACTGGTAGCTCAACTGGTAAAGAATCCTCCTACAATGCAGGAGACCCTGGTTCAATTCCTGGGTTGGGAAGATCCCCTGGAGAAGGGATAGGCTATCTAATCCAGTATTCTTGGGCTTCCCTGGTGACTCAGATTGTAAAGAATTCACCTGCAATGCAGGATATCTGGGTTTGATTCCTGGGTTGGGAAGATCCCCTAGAGGAGGACATGGCAACGCACTCCAGTATCCTTGCCCAGAGAATCCCCATGGACATAAGAACCTGGAGAGTCCCAGCCCATGGTATCACAGAGTCAGACATGACTGAGGTGCTAAGCACAAGCAAAGCACAACACCATATTTAATGGGTAAAATCTGGTTGTTTATTTCTAACATGGAGACAATGGCACAGATATCCTTTCTCCTCACTTCTTTTAACCTTTTATCGGAATTCCTAGCTACTGTAATAAAGTGAGAAAAGAAATATAAGACATATACATTGGAAAGAAAGAGGCAAGACTTTTTATGTGTGGACTATCTATGCCGAAAATGCAAAGAAATCTATGAAAAACTTACTAGAACTGATTTTTGAGTGTAGCAAGATTTCAAGTTAGAAAATGTATGACATTACTCCAAGGTATGTAAATCTATGAAAACTAATGAAAATGTTTATTACAAAGTTATTCACAATAACCAAAATATGGTAACAACCCACATGATCATTGACGGAGACAATAGGGTGTATACATACAATGGAATATTATTTAGTCTTAGAAAAAAGGAAATCCTATCATTTGCAACAGTATGGATGGATCTGGAAGATATTATCCTAATTTTAATATGCGTGCATGCACGCTCATTCAGTCATGTCCAACTCTTTGCCACTCCATGGACTGTGGCTCACCAGGATCCTCTAGCCATGAAAATTTACAGGCAAGAATACTGAAGCATTTTGTCATTTCCTCCTCTGGTGGATCTTCCTGACCCAGGAATTGAACCTGTGTCTCCTGCATTGGCAGGCGAATTCTTTACCATCGAGCAACCTAATAAGTCATAAACAAACACTGAATAATCCCATTAATAGGAGATATCTAAAATAGTCAAGTTATAGAAGCAGAAAATAACATGGTGGTTGTCAAGGGATGAGAGGAGGAGGAGAAATGGGGAGTTGTTACATTTATACAAATTGAATAAGCTCTAAATATCTGTAATGCAACATACTGCCTATAGTTAACACTTGAAATGATGCACTTAAAAATTTAAGTGAATAGATCTAATATTAAGTGCTTTTACTACACACACATGGAAAAAAACCTTGCCCCCCAAAATCAAAGGGACACAAGGAAACTTTTGGAGGTGATGGATGTTTATTACCTTGATTGTGGTGATGTTATCACAATTGTATGCATGCATTAAACTCATCAAATTATATGCATTAAATATGTGGTTTAAAAAATATCAATTATAATAATTAATATACCTGTAAAAACACTTAAAAGTAGATTGTTTCTATACATTACTACTGAATAATTGAAAGTTGAAAAAAATAAATACTATTTACAAGAGCATCAAGCAGAGATAAATTTGAAAAAGGTATGCAACACTGAGAACTACAAAGCACTGAGAAGACCTATGTAAGTAGAAGAATGTGTGTTAGTTTCTCATATGTCCAACTCTTTGCAACCCTGTGGACTGTAGCCCACCAGACTCCTCTGTCCATAGAATTTTGCAGACAAGAACACTGGAGTGGGTTGCCGTTCCCTTCTTCAAGGGATCATCTCAACTCAGTGATCAACCCAGGTCTCCTGCATTGCTGGCAGATTTATACCATATGAGCCACCAGGGAAGCCATATGTAGAGGAATATGTTATATTAATTTTTATTGGAAAATTAATTATTATAAAATATTAATTCTTCCTAAATTGTTCTAAAGTTTTCAGCAATCATATTTAAGATTCCATCAGTCTTCATTATAGAAATTGATAAGCAGATTCTAAAACTTAAAAAGAAATTTAAATATAATACAGTATCTAAAATGATTTTGAAAAAGAATACCAAAGTTGCTGGTCCCACTGTCTGCTTTCAAAACCTAAGAAAAATCTATTCTAGTAATGACAGCTTTGTATTGACATGAAAATGGACACACATATATAAGCAGTTGATTTTTGACACAGGTATCAAGAAAAAAAGATGAACTTACAAGAAATGATGTTGGTTAGCTATAGAAAAACAAATAAAAGGCCAACCCTTACTTCACATTATATTCAAAATTTAACTCAAAGTGAATAATAGATTTAAATGTGAGAGATGAACCCTTTAGAAGAAAGAGGAGAAACTTTTAGTAACCTTGGATTTACAAAGATCTCTTCAACAAGATGCATGAAGTACAAAATACAAATGAAAAATTGCTAAATAAAAAATTTAAAAGATACTCTACAATAAATATTTTTACAAAAAAGAAAAGACAAACTACTTACTGGAAGAAAATATTTCCAAACATTTACCGACAAAGGACTTCTTTCTAAAATATAAAAAGAATTCTTTCTTTTTTATATCCACTGTGGTATATACTATCCTGTCTTTTATTTGTGGTCTCATCACTGACCATAAACTTAAGAAGAGAGATTAAGCATTATTAAACTATGACTCCCCATTATTCAAAAAAGCTTTTCTTGGATGAATTAGCAAATAAATGAATGAATAGCAATGACTGAGTAGTATTGCTAATTTATTACTTATTTATTACTAATTAAATAAGTAAATATTTAAGGATATGGGGTTTTAGATCAATCTAGTTCAGTTCAAATCCCAGTTCAACTATCATTTACAATCTATCACTTTGGGCAGATTTCTTAATATCCTACACCTTGGTTTCCTCTTCTGTACAATTAAGATTAATGAGAGAACTCCATCGATTCAACTTGATAATTAAATGAGATAATCTGTACAAATCAAGTAGCAGAATACCTAGCTCACAGTATTGCTTAATAAATGTTTGTTATTATTATTATCTTTAAGAAAGCAATTGCTTTTGAGGTGCTTGGAAATAATTTTTAAAATGTAGATGGAATGTTCTCCATGAATTTTTTAATACTAATTTTATATGTTTTACTGACTACTGTTATTGCTGTTGATTTGCAGAGTTAAAACTTGGTTTACTATGGCTGATTAATGTTGATGCTTGCTAGAAAACAACATAATACTGTAAAGCCATTATCCTTAAATTAAAAATAAACTAATTTTAAAATTAAAAAAATATAAAAAGAATTCTTATAACTTGGTAAAAAATAATACATACAACCCAATTAATGGTGGACAAAAATTTTGAACAGACACTTTAGTAAAAGATATGTATGGATGTAAATGAACACACAAAAAAGATGCTGAAGATCATAAATCATTAGAGAAATGGAAATTAAACCATAATGAGACACCACTGTTTCCCTAGGAGTATTGTCAAAATCAAGAGTTTGGGCCATACCAAGTGTTGATAAGTGCTCAGAGCTCTTTAACTTTTATACCCTGCTGAAATGATATAAATTATTATAATTACTTTGGAAAAATGGTTCACAGTATTTTAACCTTTTAAACATATGATTTTTGTACGACCTAACCATCCCCTGCCAGTTGTATACTGAAGAGATATAAAAGGTATGTCCATGCAAACACTGGTGCACAACATTTTGTGATGATTTATTTTTGGTAATCCCAGATCATAAGCAACTCAAACATGAATTAACAGATGAATGGATATGCAAGTTGTGGTATAGCCATATAATAAAATACTACTCAATAATTTAAAATAATACTGATTCAAGCAACAGCATCAATGAATCTCAAGATAATTATGCTATTTAAAACAAGCCAGAAGAGAAAAGGACTTCCCAGGTAGCATGGTGGTAAAGAATCTGTCTACTAAGGCAGGAAATACAACAGACACGGTTTGATCCCTGTGTAGGAAAGATCCCCTGGAGTAGGAAATGGCAACCCACTCCAGTACTCTTTCCTGGAAAATCCCATGGACAGAGAAACCTGGTGGACTACAGTCCATGGGGCTGCAAAAAAAACTGAACATGACTAAGTAAGTGAGCATGCACACAGAGAGGAAAAAACAGACACTTTTTAAAAAAATACTGGGATATACAAATTAGTCTATATGACAAAAAGCAGATGAGTGGCTGCCTGGGGCATGAGAGGGGAGATTATTTAAACTTTTGGGGCTACTGATATGTTCATTACCTTGATTTGCAGTGACGGTTTCATAAGGTATGTTGATAAATCAAAATTTTTCAAATTGAATACATATCTAATTTATTATACTTCCATTATGCCTTAATACAGCTGTAAACTATGAATGAGTCCCCTCATGAGGATTTTATTATAAGACTATTTCATTTTTTATATTAAAATACCAAACCTTTTAAAATTTAAAGTTAACCGATTCTAATCAAGTAAAAGGTATAAAAAAATTCCACAAAATTCACATAATATTGACTCACTATTTAATTTGTTGTTTTCAGTTCAGTCACTCAGTCATGTTGGACTCTTCATGACCCCATTGACCCAGCACCCCAGGCCTCCCCGTTCATTACCAATTACAGGAGTCTACCCCAACTCATGTCCATTGAGTTGATGATGCCATCCAACCATCTCATCCTCTGTTGTCTCCTTCTCCAACTGCCCTCAATATTTTCCAGCATCAGGGTCTTTTCAAATGAGTCAGTTCTTCACATCCGGTGGCCAAAGGATTGGAGTTTCAGCTTCAACATCAGTCCTTCCAATGAAAACTCAGGACTGATCTCCTTTATGATGATTGGTTGAATATCCTTGCAGTCCAAGGGACTTTCAAGAGTCTTCACCAACACCACAGTTCAAAAGCATCAACTCTTCAGTGCTCAGCTTTCTTCACAGTCCAACTCTCACGTCCACACATGACCACTGGAAAAATCATAGCCTTGACTAGACCTTTGTTGGCAAAGTAATGTCTCTGCTTTTTAATATGCTGTCTATGTTGGTCATAACTTTCCTTCCAAGGAGTAAGCGTCTTTTAATTTCATGGCTGCAATCACCATCTGCAGTAATTTTGGAGCCCCCCAAAATAGAGTCAGCCACTGTTTCCACTGTTTCCCCAACTATTTCCCATGAAGTGATGAGACTGGATGCCATGATCTTAGTTTTCTGAATGTTGAGCTTTAAGTCAACTTTTTCTACTCTCTTCTTTCACTTTCAAGAGGCTTTTAGTTCCTCTTCACTTTCTGCCATAAGGGTGGTGTCATCTGCAAATCTGTGGTTATTGATATCTCTCCTGGCAATCTTGATTCCAGCTTGTGCTTCTTCCAGCCCAGCGTTTCTCACGATGTACTCTGCATACAAGTTAAATAAGCAGGGTGACAATATATACAGCTTTGACATACTCCTTTTCCTATTTGGAATCAGTCTTGTTTCATGTCCAGTTCTAACTGTTGCTTCCTGACCTGCATACAGGTTTCTTAAAAAGCAAGTCAGGTGGTCTGGTATTCCCATCTCTTTCAGAATTTTCCACAGTTCATTGTTATCCACACAGCCAAAGGCTTTGGCAGAGTCAATAAAGCAGAAGTAGATGATTTTCTGAAACTCTCTTGCTTTTTCAATAATCCAGCGGATGTTGGCAGTTTGATCTCCGGTTCCTCTGCCTTTTCTAAAACCAGCTTGAACATGGAAGTTCATGGTTCATGTATTGCTGAAGCCTGACTTGGAGAATTTTGAGCATTACCTTACTAGCGTGTGAGATGAGTGCAATTGTGTGGTAGTTTAAGCATTCTTTGACATTGCCCTTCTTTGGGATTGGAATGAAAACTGACCTTTTCCAGTCTTGTGGCCACTGCTGAGTTTTCCAAATTTTCTGGCATATTGAGTGTAGCACTTTCACAGCATCATCTTTCAGGATTTGAAATAGCTCAATTGGAATTCTATCACCTCCACTAGCTTTGTTCATAGTGATGCTTGCTAAGGTCCACTTGACTTGACATTCCAGGATGTCTGGCCTAGGTGAGTGATCACACCATTGTGATTATCTGGTTTGTGAAGGTCTTTTTTGTACAGTTCTTCTGTGTATTCTTGCCACCTGTTAATATCTTCTGCTTCTGTCAGGTCCATATCATTTCTGTCCTTTATTGAGCCCATCTTTGCATGAAATATTCCCTTGGTATCTCTAATTTTCTTGAAAAGGTCTCTAGTTTTCCCATTCTGTTGTTTTCCTCTATTTCTTTGCATTGATCACTGAGGAAGGCTTTCTTATCTCTCTTTGCTATTCTTGGAACTCGGCATTGAAACTGATAAATCTTTCCTTCTCTCCTTTGCTTTTTACTTGTCTTCCTTTCAAAGCTATTCGTAAGGCCTCCTCAGACAGCCATTTTCCTTTTTTGAATTTCTTTTTCTTGGGGATGGTTTTGATCCCTGTCTCCTGTACAATATCACGAACCTCCATCCATAGTTCATCAGGCACTCTGTCTATCAGACCTAGTCCCTTAAATCTATTTCTCACTTCCACTGTATAATCATAAGGGATTTGATTTAGGTCATACCTGAATGGTCTAGTGGTTTTCCCCACTTTCTTAAATTTCATTCTGAATTTGGTAATAAGGAGCTCATGATCTGAACCACAGTCAGCTCCTAGTCTTGTTGTGCTGACTGCATAGAGCTTCTCCATCTTTGGCTGCAAAGAATATAATCAATCTGATTTTGATGTTGACTATCTGGTGATGTCCATGTGTAGAGTCTTCTCTTGGGTTGTTGGAAGACAGTGTTTGCTATGACGCAGTACGTTTGCTTGACAAAACTCTATTAGCCTTTGCCCTGCTTCATTCTGTACTCCAAGGCCAAATTTGGCTATTACTCCAGGTGTTACCTTACTTCCTACTTTTGCATTCCAGTCTTCTATAATGAAAAGTTTTTTGGGTGTTAGTTCCGAAAGGTCTTGTAGGTCTTCATAGAACTTTTCAGTTTCAGCTTCTTCAGCATTACTGATCGGGGCATAAACTTGTATTTCCATGATATTGTTGTTTTATTCATCCATAAATTGTGTGTTATATTTAATGATGATTTCCATACTGTCCTAAGACATTGGAATTAGAATATTTCAGTAAATTTAGATTATTTGATGAATAAGTGTTTTAGTTTATAAAATAAATACCTTAAATGAGTAACTAGATTATTGCTTTTTCCTAAAGAAGAATTTGAGAGGAGCCCTGCTACCCTCTATATTTAATTTCTCCCAAGAGATAGCAGCTAGTTTTAATTCACCTGAAGGAGGTCCTTCAGCATTAGAGAATTGCAAAGCTCTGGGGGCAAAAAGAAGAATTTTCTAAAGGAAACTAATTCTTATAGTTGAAGATATTCTAATTCAGTTTTATTGCCTCATAGATAAGCTAATTTTGTATATAATCTGCATCTTCATTATGATATCTTTCCTTGTGAACAACAACTTTTTTCTCTCTGTTTGAGGCATTTTGGAGCTATTTACATTTATATCTGTTTTATGAGCTGCCTGTTTCCTTCCCTCCCTAGCTTCCTCCCTCTCTTCCTTTTTTCCTTCTTTTCTTCTCTATTCTTCCTTCTATTCTACTTTCCCCCACTCACTCCTCTCCTTTCTCTTCCCTTCCCTTCCATTTCTTTCCTATCTTTTCCTTAATATCTTTCTTGTCTTCATTATATGAGAAAGAAGGTGCTAGACAGGGATTCAGTATTGCCTGTTTTCTGATTATGAGAAGGAAATACTCAGCTGTACTACACTGATGCCAGTAGACCACACCATTAAAAATGCTGTATTTATGCACTGTTGATATGCTGTTTTTGATGAGCGTTCAAGTCCTTTTACTTTGAAGCAGCTTTCAGGCAAAAAGACTCACAAGCAAAATAAATATTGCTAGACTAGCACAGAGCACAGTTCTACATATTGAGTGATTATACTGAAAATCCAAGTCACAATGTGACAGTTACAATGCTTCTTATACATCTCTGGAATTTTCTTAATCCATTTCCTAAGAAGAAGTTGAAATACCGGAGTCTTCAGTTAAAAACTCGATAATCTCCAGTCTCGTCATTACCTCTGAATGGGTCACATCTGCAGAGGACTTTGATTATTGGGATCTGGATTTTAAAGGAGTTCTGATGTCATTAACTGACCTTTCTCAACTCACTAAATAAATTCTGCTCACATACTGTTCACAGTTCTCATTTTGCTGTGCAAATGGCATGGTCATCTGCTTTAAACTTTGAAAAACATCAGAAAGAACATTGGTCCTACGTGGCTGGCTGAATTTGGTCAGGGTCCACCTGGCATAATTTGCAAATGGATCGGTTTCCACATATTGGCTATAATACTTTTGAAAGCCAACCTGTATTTGATTTTACAGTCTGCAGATGGGAAATCCAATTATTGCCACCTGTTCTTATCTACAGCACAGTTCTTAATGAAATATTTCTCTGACTACTTGAGACTTTGTCTTTTCTTTTTTTTTAGCTTTTATTTAATGGGTGCTTGCTTGATTATACCAATGTTTTTATTCCAAGAGAAATGTTTCATTAATAACATGTCAGTAAATATTGTTCCTTTATGTTATTAATTAATCAGATACAATTCAAATAATAGCAACTATATGTCCTTAACTTATTTAAAACTTATATAAGAAACTATCTTATAATTATGAAATTCTCTTTGTTAATATGAGCTCTATTTTTAAAAATTTTGCTAGAGCTACTGATAATTTATTCAGGATTTCAAATAAGTAAATATTGTGATGACATCTGCATAGTGAAAGTATAATTTATAGCAAAATTGTCAATAAGGCTGCTGTCAGTAGTTCATCTAACATTTTTTCCTACATACACCAGAACATGTTTCAAACTATTTTTTAAAATGTAGAGCACCGTATTTAAAACTAATTCAAAAATTCCAAGTATATAAAATAAGTAAGTGGAAGAGCTTATTTTGCCCAGGGTCTTCCCCACTGACACTACCCACTCTATGTCTTACCTCCATGGCCACTGAGTTACCCCCATGATATTTCTAATATTCAGTGAAGTCTTAGTTTAACATATGGCGCAAGTTCAGGGTGAGAAATGGTGATGATTCCACCATGTTGTGTAGCAATATTTTACAGTATGATATCCTCGAATTTCAGCATTTTCTTGAGTATCAAGAATGTTTTGAGGCACATAGAGCCCTGGCAAAGTACCTTAGGGATTAGGCTATATACTGGAACCTAGGATGGTGGGAGAGATAGCCCCTCTGGCAATACAAAACAGCAGCATTCGTTAGGAAAGCAGACGGTAAGGCTGAAGTCACAAGAAATCCTTTCTTCCAGCCACTCAATCTAAGGTAACTCTCTAGAGAAAGTTAAAACATTTAAACAGAGAATACTCAGATTTTTGCTCATCTGGCATGTGAGGAATCAATCTGCTTTCAAATTAATCTGATGAGATGAAAAAGATGTGATCATACATTCAGTGAACTTTATGAAGCAGCTCATGCTTAATTGTGCCATGAAACTTTCTAAGAGACTTGTAGCAGCAAATAAACTGAGGCTTGCTATAGAATGCCCTATGGATGAGGAAAAATTTTCCTTTTGTGAATTCATGTAATAGAAAGTATTTCAGTTTGTGAGGCCCCAGATTCATAATTTTTAATTGTGCATTCATTAAGTAATTTTCCATTGAAGTAGTGAAATAATCTGGTAACAAAGTAAACAACTATAACTTTTCCACTTTTCATTTTCTATATTTATTTTCTTGAATTCCCCTTCCTGTTTGTGGCCCAGATCAGTTCTTTATCCCATGTTTTGCTATCAGATTGTGATTTTTAGGTAAACAACAAACATTTGGGGGGGAAAAGCAGTTGCCATTTTGATGTAATTTGAATATTTAAAATTTCTTGGTAAGTTGTTTTTGGAGCTCTTTTAAATGCATAGAAATTCCTTTCCTTTTATCAACAGAATGCCTGAAGTGAAGTGAAGTGAAAGTTGCTCAGGCATGTCCAACTCTTTGTAACCCCATGGACTATACAGTCAATGGAATTCTCCAGGCCAGAATACTGGAGTGGGTAGCCTTTCCCTTCTCCAGAGGATCTTCCCAACTCAGGGATCTAATCCAGGTCTCCTGCACTGCAGGAAGATTCTTTACCAGCTGAGCCACAATGCTTGCTCCTTTCTTTTTTCTGCTGCTGGAAGGAGTAGATAAACTCTGAGAACAGCAAGAGTGCTTCCTATTCCCCACCAACATGTTACCATGTATTGTTCTTGCCTGTGTTAATTGTTGCTGTGTTAATTGTTCCAGATAGGCTTAGGAGGATCTTGATATTGGCCTAGGTACTCTTCAAGCAGTGCTTCAGATTATTTGGCACCTAGCACATAATCTACATTATCACATTGTGAATACTCAGGCAGCAGAAAACTCTGCTTTTTAGGGAACTGTAATAAACACTGTATAGTAGATCACCTCTAGTTCTAGTTAGGTAAGTTTCCTGAAGTCTTTCTGTATTGTGTGTTTTGTTGTGAATCACGTATTACACCGTCACAAAGTTATTCAAATCTCTGGATAAGCACTGAACAAAACTGCAGAGTTCCTAGCTATGAATCACAAAAATGATTTCTTGCTCAGGGATATGACTTCGTGTGAGAGAAGACATGATGGTAAATAATATTGAAACTATAAGATGATTAATAATGGGGAAGATTTGCTATTTGATGCTTTCATGAAGAATTTCTTTTTGTTTGCTTAAGGATTATACATTCAATATTACTCTAGATTTGAATATTTTCATGTAAAAGTGGGACTTTCCTGGTGGTTCAGTGGTAAAGAATCCTCCTGCTAATGCAGGAGATGTGAGTTTGATCCCTGGGCTGGGTGGATCCCCTGGAGAAGAAAATGGCAACCCGCTCCAGTATTCTTGCCTGGGAAATCCCGTAGATAGAAGAGTCTGGTGGGCTACAGTTCATGGGGTTACAAAAGAGTAGGACATGACTTAGCAACTAAAAAACAACTGCAATAAAAATGTGAAAGTATAAAAGATTGTTATATGATGAGTATAATACTTAGGAAAGATATATCATCAAAACTAGATCACAGCACTATTTAAAATATGAACTACCATTTCTATAACAATCTAAACAAAATGCAAAGTATGTACTTACTAAGAATATGTTGTGATACATTACCACAGAAAGATATGTCATAATAGTAAATGACCACAAAATTTCCCATTCATTCATTTATTCAGTAAATTCTTACAATATATGATGGTGGTAATATTAAAAATTGACATAGTCTTGACAAGATCATAGCAGTGAATTTTGAAGGAAGGAAACCCAGTGACTCACATGGCAGACGACTGTATTTTTTTCTTTAACTAAAGACAAATTGTTCTTTCATGAGTATAGGAAAGCATCTGATTGACTGCTTACCTCACTATATTCTTGGATGTGAGCTTTATTTTTGTACAAATTTAAATTGCTCACATTTGTGAATTTAAGCTCCTTTAACAATTCTGAAATTAGACTATAATAGAAGAAAACAAAATAAAGTAGTTCCAGTGATAACAGCAAAACTTTGGCTTTTATCTTGAAGGGATGTTGTAGTGTTATTCAATGTTGGAAGTGGATTTATAGTATTAGATTAATAAGGGTGATTGGGTCTGGTTGGCTGGTGAGTGCTATAAGTAGGTAGATAACCTATAATTTTGCTAAATTTGAAGCCCTATCACATCTTCTTTTTTATAATCTGTAAAGTGGGTACTACTTTCTTTAATTTCAGCTAAAAACAAAAAGGTATTTTTATAGAAATATAAAATTTCAAAATTGCAAAGGGCCTTGGAAACTACCTAGTAAATCTATTAAAATAAAATTGCAGTGGATGTTGTTAAACAGGCAGAGATGACTTGATTCAGTATCTGTTATAATGGGGAAGAGGGACCAGAATGTAGTCTAAATTCAAAGGGTGGGAGAATTTTAATGTTTGCTAATTGGCATTACCCAAAGGAAAAGTCACCATTCAGAGCTTTGTGACAGGAAGTAGTTTCACCTCTTGAATAAGTCACTCATAGAATTAGGATCCTGCTTTCCCATGCTGCTGCTGCTAAGTCGCTTCAGTCGTCTCAGACTCTGTGCGACGCCATAGACGGCAGCCCACCAGGCTCCCCCATCTGTCCCTGGATTCTCCAGGCAAGAATAATAGACACTGGGAAACAGAGACACTGTCTTTGATGATTCCATCTCAAAGAGATGGCTGCCAGGTCCTTAAGAGAGACATTTCTGGATTGTAAATTGGCAAGTAGGATTTTAAAGATTTACTTCTCAGTGGACTGAGAAAGAATATACAACAGCACATTTCCTATAATAATTGTTCTAAGAATAGGGAAGAGGGGACTTCTGTGGTCAGGTTATCTGGACATGTAAGAGCAGGGATGGGAGGCAGATCAAGGAGTTTAGAAAGAAGTAAGAGGAAGCCTGCTTAAAGTTCAGTCAGTTCAGTTCAGTTTAGTTGCCCAGTCGTGTCCAACTCTTTGCGACCCCATGAACCACAGCACGCCAGGCCGCCCTGTCCATCACCAACTCCCGGAGTCCACCGAAACCCATGTCCATTGAGTCGGTGATGCCATCCAACCATCGCATGCTCTGTCGTCAAGTTGAGAGAAATTTGAGGCTGTTTTGGTCAACTTCCTTAACTTTAAAGGTAAAGCTAACGAGAACCACACTGAGAGGGTTCTCTGGAGGCCTTTAGAGAGTGTCTTTGTGATGTTATAGGGCAATTGGTATAAAAAACTGAATCTAAACCCAAATCTCAGTTGATTTTAAAATTTAGTACTACAAAGTTCATGAAAAGGAAAATCATCAAATTACTTGCTGGAGTTATTGGAATTATGAAATCAGAATGGAAAGCCACATTGAATATTCTCCTTGAATTTTAGCAAGATCATACCTAAACAATTTTAGAGACATGAGTCCCTGCATACTTTAAAAATCATGCAAGAAATGAGATTTCAAAGCTTTCTTTACAATGTACTTCTCAATTCCAATTACTATTCCAGAAAATTTAACCTTGTTTCATGCTAAAGATGAAATCCTTTCTTTATCACTTATACCAAAAATGGAAAATAGTTACTCAAAAATTCACAGTTGGAAATTTTAGGCTTGAAATAAACTATTTTATCCCCAAGATAACTGAATAGGTAGAATAGGTGACTTCTCTAAATTTGTACAGCAAATTATGGACAGAGAGAATTATGGACTGCAAGTATTCTACTCCATTAACATAACAATTTTGAAATTCTCTCTTAGAGCCTTTCCCATGAATGAGTTGAGTCAAGTAATATTAAGCAGATGTAAAAAGTGTACAACTCTGAGCTTATCCTAGCCTATGTATTTCTGTAATGGTCAACTACAGGAACTAAAAGAAACAAAACCCATTATTATATACAACAAAACCATCTAGCATATATATTATATTTCACCTTCCTTAGTTAATGTAACCCTTTAATCATCAGAAAAGCTTATCTGAAGCTGCCACAAGGTTACTCTAGTAGGTATTTAAGCCCACATGGCTCTTTTTCAGCATTTGGTTGTAGCTGGAAAAAATATAGGCATATATATATATATTTCTTGAGAATTTGCTTTTAATAATTGTATAGTTTTGAAATCATACTTTTAGAAATGCATTTGAAAGTGATTTATGTGGCAATGGCATTGGTCCATATGCATTATGGATTCTATATAATGAAGAAAGGTCCTATGACATGGTAGAAATAAAAAATAACTAATTTGAAATTATCTCACGATTCTTGAACATGATCAATTTTGTGATAAAATGAGCAAATAATATTTAATAATGGCATAAAATGTTCATATATGACTTTTTTATTATGAATAATACTGTATGACATTTTAATATGGTTTTTTCCTTCCAGTTTTATTCAGATATAGTTGACATACAGCATTGTTTTAAGTTCAAGGTGTTTAATGGAATGATTGATTTACATATATCATAAATAATTACACAATAAGTTTAGGGGATATTCATCATCTCATATAGATAGAAAGTAAGAGAAAAAGAAAAAAAAACTGTGATGAGAACTCTTAGGATTTACTCTCTTTCATTTATAACATATAAGTGTTAATTATGTTTATCATGTTGTATATTACATCCCAAGTACTTATTTACCTTATAACTGGAAGTTTCTACCTTTTTACTACCTTCATCCAATTCCCCACCTTCCCAGTCCAAGTCTGGTAACCACAAATCTGATCTGTTTTTCTGAGTTTTTCTGTTTGTTTGAAGTATAATTGACCTATAACACTAATTTTGTTCCTGATGCACTAATAGCACATATTTCTGTACATACAAAATCTAATATATCTATAATTTTTATGTCCTCAGTAAAGTACAAAAAAAGTGTTTTAGGTGGCATGCAAATACATAGCAGCTATTGTTTCTGTTGTTTCTCTATTTAAGGGCAATTTAAACAACTGGAAAATTCCTTGGTTACTTCTCCAAAATTCCTTCTTAAAGCATTTTTGGTCAACCATCAGGAATTATTATTTAAATCTTGTCATTTGCTTGAGAAGTATTAGGTAAACTCTCAAAAATCACGGTAAGCTTCTTTACATTACTACCTTGTATCCAGGAACTTAAATGGAGAGCAATTACGTATACATGAGAAATCCTAGAATTTATAAGTTGCTCACAATTGAAGTCAAAGTATCACTGTTGCAGTAGAAGCTTGAGAGAATGTTAAGAACATTCCAAGGAGTTTTGAGAAATTCTCTCAATTATGTGGAACAGGCTTGATTATCCTGCAAAGGAAAAAAAGAAAAAAAGAAATCCATACGCTGGAATCTTTGTAAAACAAAGATTTACATCTTACTCCTGTAATGTCTAATAACGTTTAGCTGGCTCTTCTCTATCTTGCAGCCAGGCCATCTGGAACAGATGACCTGCAAAATCAACACAGCAGGATAAGAGGAGTTGTCAGATTGTTTAGGAGGTTTTGAATCATCAGGTCTGGAAGTGGCTTACTTTACATCTGCCATTGTCCCGTTGGCCAGAGCTGTCTTTGGTTCAATCTTCCAGCAAGACCAGTGGGGAAATGTGGTTTTTCTGTGTGCCTAGGAAGAGATTACAATGTGATAAATCCCTATAACTGAATCTTCCATAATTTCCCACAGTAATATTCTTCCCTAACTTCACTTCCCAAATTGTGTCACTAATCAATATTCATTAAACACTCAGTACGTTTATATATGTTCAGTACCCTGACTTGAAATACAATGATTTCAGTAGTTTCAATATATGTATGTATTCTGTCTACTTGTAAAACATAATTTATTGAGTTTTCCCAGCACTCCCACCAAACTATTAAATCAGGCTCTTTCTCGTAAATGTAAGGTTCTCCAATAGGCTGTTTCAAATACTCAGCTGCATTCAAATTTTGGTTGAACTTAAAAAGTGAAAGTGAAAGCATTAGTCACTCAGTTGTGTCCAGACTCTTTGTGACCTTATGTCCTGTAGCCTGCCAGACTCCTCTGTCCATGGAATTCTCCAGGCAAGAAGACTGGAGTAGGATGCCATTCCCTTCTCCAGGGGATCTTCCCAACCCAGGAACTGAACCTGGGTCTCCTGCATTGCAGGCACTGAACTCAAGGATGGATACTATAAGAATCACTATCTTGAGTTATTATTTAAAGTTAAGTTAATATCTACAAACCAGATATGCAGCTAGTAAGAATGACATGGGGATTCTCAGGTGGCACTAGTGGTAAAGAACCTGCCTGTCAATGCAGGAGACGTAAGCAACTCTGGTTTGTATGATATATGTTTTTGATGGCACAGTAACTCTTAAAAGATATATCCCAGTATGCTATGAGTAAGGTTCCATTTTCCTTATAAAAATTATTTCTAATTATAGGTTCTAGTGACTAATTTCCAAATACACGATTTTAAGACATGTGAAATATAATCCTCTCAAAAGTATATTGATTGCCCTCTGGAATAAAAGGGGCTTCCTGGTGGCTCAAGGTAAAGAGTATACCTACAATGTGGGAGACCTGGGTTCGATCCTTGGGTCAGGAAGATCCTCTGGAGAAAGAAATGGCAACCCACTCCAGTCGCTTGCCTGGAAAATCCCATGGACAGACGGAGGAGCCTCCAGGGCTACAGTCCATGGGGTGGCAGAATCTGAAATGAAAATGTGACTCACATACAAAAACCATTCTCCAGGTGGCACTAGTGGTGAAGGCCTGCCAATGCAATAGACTCACATAAGGGAAGTGATTCCATCCCACAGGATCGAAGAAGATCCCGTGTATTGGGAAGGTCCCCTGGAGGAGGAAATGGCAACCCACTTCCGTCTTCTTGCCTGGAGGGTCCCATGGACAGAGGAGCCTGAAAAGCTACAGTCTGTAAGATCGCAAAGAGTTCAGAAACAACAGAAGTGACTTAGCACGCTTGCAGCAGCAGATTCCTCACTTAGATAACTTGTGTATAATTTATTCCTTTTATTCATATCTAGCTCCAGGAATAACTCATTTTAAGGTCAGCATAGTTAGTACAAGTCCAGAATCTCTTATTTGGTACCATTGCGGAGAGAGGTGATTGGGAATTCAGAATTTTTACTATTTTGTAGGGAAGGGGAGTTTAAGTCTTTTCCAGTTTTATATGTATATGCTATGTGAATCTGTTCTATCCACTGTTTTGTCTTTTATTTAAATGTCAAAGTCTGGGTTTTGGGGGCATTCATTACTAAGCATAAGTAGTTTTATTCTGTGAATAAGCAAGCAAGGAGAAATCCTGTACTGCTTTGGGAATATGTTCCTAATTAGCATGCATCTATCACATTGCAGACTATTTGATAAAATAGTATAAGTTGCCTATTCCATGTTATTTCCATTGTGTTACACAATGCAGTGCAAGTGCAGCCTGAGGTTCTGTTAAATTATCCTCTTATTTCAAACCGCATTAAGTGTACAATGACATCATAATAAAATCTCTCAATGGCATTCTTCTTTGGGATTTGGGTTCAGTAGGTGGACCTAAAATGTATGACATGGATCTAATTATTAGTCTGAATAATATCCAGTGTGAATGTTGTGGTTTCCTAGATCCCTCTTCCAGTGGCAGTGAGAATGTCTCCCCCTTTACTGTCTATTTCTTCATGCATGCCTGCTTTGACAGGCTTCATGGGATTCACCGAGACACAGATGGTCTGTGCACAGTTCCCTCAAGTATAAAACAACATTTCAGTACTTGTTGTAAGGATCTTAAATTGCACACTGTTCTTTGATTATTTTCAAATTCTGGGCTTGCTGTAGGAAGTCAAATGAAAACTATTTGAATAAAAGAATCAAGAGCATAAGTTGAATTAAAGGGGCAAACATTTGAGTTGAAACTAGATCTTATGGAAAAGTCACTGACACTGTCTTTTTGCTTGTCATTGATATTATTTTCCTATAACCCCTGATAATATTAAGCAGTGCTTAAGGTGTTTCTATTTGTTAAACTAAAAAAATAAACAAATACAAGGGCTTTTTCTTTTTCCAAATACACTAAAGTGCAAATATTTACCTTCTAATCTTAAAATTCATGTGCTTCATGGGATAACAACAAGTAATTAAAATTGATGTAAAATCATAATATTCAAATTGATACTTAATCTACTTATACAGTAATTTGTACACAAATTTGTTATGAGACTTATTTCTATCCAGATATTGTGATAGTGTCTAAGCAAGGTTTGTGTGTATTTGAAGAGCTTTTTTATTCAAAGGAAACTGTCCACAAAGCTTTGAAAGAAAGATATATAAACCTACTAGGTTTAAACAGATTGTTTAATTTAGATTTTCTACTTTGCTCTTGATTTCTAGCCTTTCTCACTCTCTCAAAGTACTTTGAAATGGAATAATGTGCTAAACATGCAGAGAAATTAGAAATTTGGCTCCAGCAAAGAAATTATTTCCAGGGGAAAAGAAAGTTGTGAAGAAAATGTTTTAGAAATGAGGAGAACAGCATGTAATGGCAATGGGAAAAGTGAGCTTTTGAGCTCTCATTATCACATGAATTTTATTTTTTTTTGGTATTCAAGCTTGTTTTATTTATTTATTTTTTAAATATATTTATTTATTTTCTTTACATTTTTGTGTTGATTTGCAATATCACATGAATTTTAATTCTGGCTGGATAGCCATCCTGTAACTGCAAGGCCATATCCATCAAAGGAGTTGGTTTTCTGAGTCCCTGCCCTCTTCAGGTTGCTCAGTGGTAAAGAATCTGCCTGCCAACGCAGGAGTCATAGGTTTGACCCCTGAGTTGACCCCTGGGGTTGGGAAGATCCCATGAAGGAGGAAATGGCAACCCACTCCAGTATTCCTGTCTGGGAAATCCCATGAACAGATGCATGAAGAGTTAGACACTGCTGAGTGACTAAGCATGTACTCATGCCTTTTCATGGTGACATGTGGGAATTATTGCAGTAAAACACATGGCTTTAAAAGTCTTCATTGGGTTCTTCACATTACCGAGACTAGTGTCACTTTTTAACTTTCACAAGGGTGTGATGGAAGAAAAAATTTGGTGAACGGTCATTAGGTCAGCATATAAGAAGATATGGAAAGTATAGTTCTCCACGTCTTTAGGATAGGTAGCAATTAGCTTCTACCAACTACTTTATGTTTTTCATGTGTTTTTGTTCATTTCTGACTATAATCAGTCAAAGTTGAATTGGTTACTAATTGTCTAGGTCTGTGCTGTCCAATACGCTAGCCTCTAGCAGCACATAAGTACTTAAATTTTAATTTTTTTAAATGAAATAAAAGAAACATTCAGTTTCTTGGTTATACTAGCCATATTTTACATGCACAATAGCCACAGTGGTCGTTGAATACAATATTGGACTTTTCAGAAGGAACATCGCTGTCATCATAGAAAGTTCTGTTGGGTATCATTAATCTAGATGCTAAATAATGAAGGTAAATTATCTTCCTTCACAGAGAAACATCTGATTAGTACCTCTTTCATAGTTATATTTACTATAGAACTACCTGAGCATAATCTTGGGAGATGCATTATTGTAAAATTCTCTGGGTGACATTGGTTTTAGCATTTTAAAAACATTCTAATAGTGCACTATTAGTTTAAATGAATCAACTCTTTTGCCTAATATGCAATTTTTGAACTTTGTTTCAATATCATCATTTATTTTGAAATAGAACATTTGCCTTGTTTGTAATAAAGATAATCCTTGTGGGATAGCAAAATTATCTGTCCTCTAAAGTTAAATTCACAAGAAGGATAACTAAGAAAATTTTAAGCTAGTCATCTCTACCCTGTAATTCTCTTATCCAACAAATTCCCTGTATAACTAGAAACACACAAGGATCTCATTGTATGGACGATGGATTTAAAATAAAATTATTTATATCTATTATTTCTCTCCATCTATCTTCAATAAAGAAATAAGGTTTTTAAGTAGAAAACTCAATGTAAAACATTTACTCATTTACTCAAATTAGCTACTATTTTATTTTTCTCATTCTTTTTGCAGCCCTATAAAGTATACATTTAGAGTTGCCATTAAATACCCTTTCATGGCTGTAATTACCTTACTTTTGTTGTTTAACAATATTACACATGCATATAGTAAACTTAATTTACTCAGATAAAATTTACAAGTCTAAAATCCTCAAGGTGAAATTCAAGGATCCCCATCAAATGAACCTGCCTTACCACTCTAGCTATTTCTTCTGAATGCTCCAAAACAGTCCTCTATCCTAATGTCACTGTTTAAATTATCATTTTTCTATGACTATACTCAACTCTCTCAACTGTGCAAAAACTAAAGGATTATTACTTGGAGCCATGTAAAGGCATTAAATTCCTCACACTCTGCTTGTTTACTGTATCATTCTTTATTCTCTGATGTCTGTGGATGGCAGCCTTAATTTGTCAGCACTCTTTGGAAATCAGTGCACAAACTCAAAGTTTGAGAAGCCACGTCTGTTTCCTAGATGGATGGACAGAGTCTAACATTACACAGAGTGAAAAGGGATTAGCCTCAGTGGACGGTGGGTTTGATAGGTGCTGTTGTTTGATAGGGAAATTAGAACATAGAGCATTTACCACCTGATAATCTTCTTTACAGATCTCATATTTTGACCACTAATATTTCAATAATGTATTGGAAAATATCAACCCTTGATTTTATACTTTTCCTACTGTTATTGTTTTGGTAGAGTAAGATATTTTGAAAAGCACACAAGAAAGAACAGAGAATAATAAACCACTTTGTGTGTACACCCAGATCTATTAGAACCTAATAATGTTTTCATTGCTGGCCTCTTGTTTGGTTAAAACAATTTTGCTTTTCGTTTGTGCTTTTAAACTTAAAAAAAAAAAAAGAACATTATAGATGTGGTTAAGCCCCTCTATGGACATTTTCCAATATCTTTTCCTATCATCTCCAGAAATAATCCCTAATTTCAATTTGGTATTTACCAAGTTAGGCCACTTTGGATAGGTGACACTAAGCAGAGACTTTAAGGTTTTGTTTCTATTGGATATGAAAACTTTATTCCAGTATATTTTCTGAAGTCTCTTGTATTAACAGCAGAATTTAATGTTTAATCATTCTTTTCTCGAAAGTCTATTGGTGTCATTATTTTGTTCCTGCTTTTAAATGATAGAGTAATATAAGCTAGTTTCTTAGTCATGTCCAACTCTTTGCAACGCTATGGACTGTAGCCTGCCTCTGTCCATGGAATTCTGCAGGCAAGGATACTGGAGTGGGTAGCCATTTCCTTCTCCAGGGGAATCTTCCAGATCCAGGGATTTAACCCAGGACTCCTGCATTACAGGCAGATTCTTCACCATCTGAGCCACCAGGGAAGCCCAAATGATATAGTATCTGGATATAAAATTTTACACAGACAGGTTTTTCTTTTGGAAATTTGAAGATACTACTTTATAGATTTTTGGCTTCTTAGATGAAAAGGTTTCTGTCATACAAATTGCCAACTTTTAAAAAATAATCTGTCTTTTCACTCTGGCATTTTATATGTATTATCTCTGTACGTTAGTGACCTGCAGTTTCACTATAATGTGACTACTTGTGGATTTGTGTTTATTGATTTTTCTGCCTAATATTGAGAATATATTTTTATCTACTAGTCATATATCTTTGTGCAAAATTCTCAACTATTACCCTTCATTCTTTTTGTAAATTTTGTTTTCTATAACATCTATTAGATATCCACTTATTTCTTAATTACTCTTTTGACATTTATATCTTTATCTCCCTATGCTATATCTTGAGTAATTTATTCAATTCTGTTTTCACTTTGAAGATTATTTCTTCGATTGTTCTATTTTTATTGTTAAATTGGGATTTTCATTTCAGTGATTATATTTTTAAACTATACTCCTTCTTCTCTTTCTCCAAGTTCTTGTTTCATTTCTTTCTGATTTATTTCATAATTTATTGCTTTTTCTTTCACAGCTTGTAAGCTTTCATTTATTTCTGAGTATTCATAATATTTATGTTAAAGTTTGCTAAATTGTTCTATAAAGTTAAATTTCTTCTGGAGTGCACGCCTATTTTGATGTTGATATTTGCTGCCTTTCTTAGCATTAAGTTTTTCCTTTCTTTTTTTTTTTTGAAATAGTGAGTTTTACGGTTGCCTTAAACCGACACTCCGGCAACTGGTTCAGAGCCCAATCTTATAATCTGGATGAAGGAGTGTTTTTAGGTCTGTTCTTGGCCGTGCAGTTCAGCTTTGTCTTTTGATCTTTTTGCCTATAGTTTCCTGTCTGTCACAGTTACATTCAGCAGATTGGAAACAGTTTGGATTAACCTACTTTATAGAGTATGCTGGCCAAGTTCTAAACTTTCCCACCTCCTGGCATCAGGTCATGAGCCTGATTCTGATCCATGTCCCTCTTGGAGTAAATATTGATATTCATTACCACACCACGGCCAAACCTGAGACATTGCCTATCTCTGGATCCCCAGGGCAGCACGCCTGCTACTTTGGTCCCATTAGCCAGTTGGGCATTATTTTGTTTCTGGCTCTAAAACCTATTTGTCTTGTATTTGAGCCCACTCAGACACTTTCTTTTCTTATATTTTGCCTATAATTGTTTTGCTTTAAGTAGAGAAGTAAGTGCTTTAAAGCATGAAATCCCTGCCATCTTACTGGAATTTGCCCTTCTATCAGCTTTTTATTTCAAAGTACTGTATTTAGAATACGAGGCTCAAACTGTTGCATTTTAAAATGTTATAAGGTGTGTCACCTATTGAGATTATGCTCAGGGAAAGGAATTTCTCCTTTTTGTCACTTCCCAATTAAGCCTAGAGTATAATAAGAGAGTTATATTCCCCTAGCTCTATCTTGTGATTATCTGGGAAGCCATAATAATGGGAATCCCAACTCATACTAATTAATGTTGTTGCACTGATTATTAGCGGTGCATATTTCATTGGTTCACAGTTTTGTTGTTGACATTCTTATTTACATAAAACGCAGTTATTTAGGGGACCTTTTTAGAGTATGTATTTGAGACTTTTTTTTTTCTTATTCTCCCTGACCTAACATAGAAGTGAGAACACAGATAAAGCTTTAAACATAGTTTCTAAGTAAGTAATGTTTCTGAGATAAGAATGACTTTAAATATGACCTAACTAAACTTTTCATTTATAGATGAAGAAATTTGAGCTCGGATAACTTAAGTGATTTTCATAAACACACAGAGATATTGAATAATGATGATGAATAATGAACAGGCCAAAGTTGAATTAGTTTACTTGTTTCCATGACCAGATTTGAAGCTCTTGGTATAATGAACTGAAACATGTCTTTGAATGACACACAACACCTAAAAAAGTCTTGCCCCATAATAGTTACTCAGAAATTATTAGGAGATAATGAGTTCAGAGAATTTAAGAAAATTAGTAAAATAATGTGACTTATTTACTATTATTTGTATTATTGATACTATCATTAACTTTATTTACCCACAAAGCATGTATCATTTGAATGACACTTAATCTGTAGAAAAATCTCTTAAATTGGGCTTTTTTTTCCTCTCAGAATGTCTTAAAGTATTTAGTATTACAATAGAGCTATTTCCGTAGCAACTTAATCATGTTGCAGACATTAGAAATGCAAATGTACTTTCACTGTAAACAGTAATAGTGTGATAGGGACTCAAAATACACTCATATTGTAAGGAAACACCTAGAAAATTGAACAGAATTTACAAAAAATGATTTATAGACATTGGACAATAAGCAGAACAGGACCATGGTCCCTGAGAGAAAGAAAACAAGTTTTTTTTTGTTGAAGTGAGCCTTACAGTTGTCCTAATTTTATGTTACCTGCAAGCAGTTTTCAGTTCAGTTAGGTTCAGTCTCTCAGATGTGTCCAGCTCTTTGTGATCCCATTGACTGCAGCAGAACAGGCTTCCCTGTTTATCACCAACTCCTAGAGCCTGCTTAAACTCAAGTTCATCAAGTTGGTGATGCCCTCCAACCATCTCATCCTCTGTCATGCCCTTCTCCTGCCTTCAGTCTTTCCCAGCATCATGGTCTTTCCCAACAAGTCAGTACTTCACATCAGGTGGCCAAAGTATTGGCGCTTCAGGTTCAACATCCGTCCTTCCAAAGAATATTCAGGACTGATTTCCTTTAAGACTGACTGGTTTGATCTCCTTATAGTCCACAGGAATCTCAAGAATCTTCTACAACATCACAGTTCAAAAGCATCAGTTCTTCAGTGTTCAGCTTTCTTTTTGGTCCAACTCTCATATCCATACATGACTATTGGAAAATCCATAGCTTTGACTAGACAGACCTTTATCAGCAAAGTAATGTCTTTGCTTTTTAATAAGCTGTCTAGGTTGGCCATAACTTTTCTTCCAAGGAGCAAGTGTCTTTTAATTTCATGGCTGCAGTCACCATCTGCAGTGATTATAGGGCCCAAGAAAATAAAGTCTGTCACTGTTTCCATTGTTTACCCATCTATTTGCCATAAAGTGATGGGCCAAGATATCATGATCTTCGTGTTTTGAATGTTGAGTTTTTAGTCAGCTTTTTCACTCTCCTCTTTCACTTTCATTAAGAGACTCCTCAGTTCCTCTTCGCTTTCTGCCAAAAGGGTGGTGTATGAGGTTATTGATATTTCTCCCAGCAATCTTAATTCCAGGTTGTGCTTCATCCAGCCCAGCATTTTGCATGATGTACTCTGCATAGAATTTAAATAAGCAGGGCAACAATATACAGCCTTGATGTACTCTTTTCCCAATTTGGAACCAGTCCATTGTTCTGTGTCCAGTTCTATAAGTTGCTTCTTGTCCTGCATACAGATTTCTCAGGAGGCAGGTAAGGTGGTCTGGTGTTCCCATCTCTTGAAGAATTTTTCACAGTTAGTTGTGATCCACACAGTCAAAGGCTTTGGCATAAAACAGAAGTATGTGTTTTTCTGGAACTCTCTTGCTTCTTCTATGAGCCAGAGGAATGTGGTAATTTGATCTCTGGTTCCTCTGCCTTATCTAAATCCAGCTGGGACATCTGGAAGTTCTTGGTTCATGTACTGTTGAAACCTTGCTTGGAGAATTTTGAGCATCACTTTGCTAGCAAGTGATATGAGAGCAATTGTGCAGTAGTTTGAACTTCTTTGGCATTGCCTTTCTTTGGGATTGGAGAAAAATCTGACCTTTTCCAATCCTGTGGCCACTGTTGAGTTTTCCAAATTTGCTGGCATATTGAGTGCAGCACTTAAAAACAGCATCATCTTTTAGGACTTGAAATAGCTCAGCTGGATTCCATCATCTGCACTAGCTTTGTTCATAGTGATGCTTCCTAAAGACCACTTGACTTCAGATTCCAGAATGTGTGGCTCTTGGTGAACAATCACACCATTGTAATTATCTGGGTCATTAAGTTCTTCTTCTTTTTTTTTTTTTTAGTTTTTCTGTGTATTCTTGTCACCTTTTCTTAATATCTTCTATTTCTGTTAGGTCCATACCATTTCTGTCCTTTATTGTGCCCATCTTTGTATGAAATATTCCCTTTGTATCTCTAATTTTCTTGGAGAGGCCTCTAGTCTTTCCCATTTTATTGTTTTCCTCCTTCTTTGCATTGATCACTTAGGAAGGCTTTCTTATTTCTCCTTGCTATTCTTTGAAACACTGAATTCTCAGTTGTCTTAATTTCACATAACCTGCAAGCAGTTTCCAGGTCACAGAGTAGGGACAAAACAGCCTGGTGATCTTCCTATGTTGAAGAGATAGAATGAAATTTGGAGAAATGGTTAGAATTTATAAGCAGAGGACAGGAAAGATGGTATCTAAACAAAAAGTTTCTGAAGCTATGTGGAGGGATCCACTTTAGTCTTTGTCTCTATACTGTTAGTATAGTCTGCACATTATTTAGAGGAAAGCGCAGAGGCCAGACGAAAAAACCAGTTGTAATCAGTAGTTTGAACAATTGCCAGAGTTCAGACAGAACTGGGAGTAAATTTGCTACCAGCTAAAAAACAAGATCTTTTAATGTGTATTGGGTAAAATCTCCCAAAGGGTATTACCTTGGTGGTGGTTGAGTTGGGATTGGGGGTGGGGTATAAATGAGTACTAGGCTAAAAGTTGCTCTAGAACCAATCTAAAAATACTCAAAAGATACCCAGATACAACACATCTCAAGTGATTTTACTGGACAACTAAGCAAATACAAAGCTTTCAAAGAAATATTAAAGTATAGCACCAAACAATATAATACTTGTATATAGAGGATTTGATGATAAACAACAATGCAAAAGGGAAAGGTTGTGATGTACAATATGGCAAAGATGAGAGGTTCTCAGATTTTGCCCTGCTTTCAAACTAACAAATTAGCTTGCTACAATTTCATAGATGTTAGTAGAAGACACAGCACCCCTGGGTCAGAGACAAAGGACTTTACTGCTCATGCCACGGCAGCCTGCGGTGAGCTTTAAGTTCACATTGTTTCCCTTGTCATTGCCAAGTCCCACAGGTATTGGGAATTGCAGCAGAAATTGCAGAACTGAATCCAAGTAGATGCTGTATACACAATGGTTTTGTGTCAGAGATGAGGAACACCCATGTCTTAGGAAACCACCTATTTTATAAGGCACTATAAAGCAAATCTGCTAAATCTGTGTCTCAGGGGAGACATCATCTTTATTAGAATGTCAAGAAATAAATCTGCCCCCTTCCCTGGAGGGAGACACTATCTCTATGTTCCAAGGCTGTTTGCTGTACAAATGTCCTTGAAAACAGTCTGGAGCAAAAGCTGATATTGGAAATGTAGAAATGCCATGAATTATCTCCTGAAATAATAGACAGTAAAAAAATTTTTGGTTCACATAATCTTTATAAATATTTCCCTGTGTTCTTATATCTATCTTCTACACATGTATGCAATTTCATTAATATATAATTATTATAATTTATCTGAAAAAACATTCAATGAAAGTAATGTAAATTGTATTTTTGCATAAAACTTATTATAAGAAACTTTTATTGATGATTCTGTTTGGGTTAGGTGTTAAAATGCAGGACAGATTTCATTAACAGTAGCTTCTATTACTGTTATAGTGGAAATTTGGAAATGACAATATGATAAGACTGTGATATTTATATTTAGTCAGAATGACCAAATGCAGATTTTAAAATTATTATAAATGTATGTAAATCAAACATAGTTTACAGATAATTTAAATACTTTCACTATGGAGATTATCTCAATGAATAATTACATCATAGAAATGTAGCAATTATAATAGATAGATATTATTTATTTTACTAAGATGGGTTTTCAAGATGAAAACTGTAATAACCCACAAGTCTGCTGAATAGGTTATTCAATGAAACTTTTGTTTTGTTCAAATTGCTGATTGATGATCACTGCTCAAACAGTTAAATCTCATGTTTATTGTGCTTTATCCACTAACATAGCTTAGCAGTATCTGGCTTATATAAGTACAGATATCCTAGGTCAGGCATGGAACTGAGTCTGAGGCAAATGTAACAGAAGTGAAAATAATAATGGTTATTATTTTTACAAAAATAGAAATGTTATTTTTATAATTTATTATTATGAAATCTTCTCTTTAGAGATTTTACATATGTTCTTTGTTTTGTTTGATATTCACAGAACATGCCCAAAGTGGGGAATATAACCTTCTTTTAAAAGATGGATGATTAAACAGACTCAAAAAAGTATTATGATTGATCCCAAGTTGTATATATCACCAGAACCAGGATTTGAACACATGTTGGTTTGATTTCAATAACCACATCCTTTCCCCTATGCCAGTGTACTTTCTTGTGTGTTACTAGTTAAGAACAGGGGTTATGGGTCAAAGATGGTACACCACCAATTTTTTAAAATAGTTATTGTTATATAGCAACAAGCATTCACTTATGAATTGTCTTTAGTAGCTGCTTTTGCTGCAATGGCAGAGTTAAGTAGTGACACAGTTGAGTAATTATAACAGAAACCATATGGGTCACAATGACAAACATATTTATTAGTTGGCTCCTTTAGAAAAAATTTGCTAACCTCTGGTTTAGAGTAGTTACCTGCTTATGGATGCATTGCAAAAATAAATGTATTTCATAAAATGAGGATGAATGTGAGCCAAATTTTCTTCATTATCTTTTGGAGCTTGATATTAATAAAAGAATTATTTTGGAGAGAAATAGTCATGAGTGTCTTATGGGAATTCATAAATAAAGAGTTGAGACCCTAAACAATTGGGCAGTAGCTCCTTTTATGAAAAAGGCAGGTATTCTCAAGTGATCCAGAGAGGAGAAAGGGCTAAAGAAATCCAGTTGGTGATGGTTTGTGGGGTTGACTTCTGAGGACTGGTATACCAAGTAATCTGAAACAATGACTGGGCACTTGCCTGGGGGTGAAGAAAATGTTGACAAATGATAGTGGGTAAAGAGAAATAATAATAATAATCTTGGTATAAGCAGTACTGATTTTGATTCTGATAGTAAGTCAGAGAGTATTTGTTTATTCAAACAGAGAATATTTCAATAAAAGATAAGTACTGATGGATTTAAGAAATAGTATTATTTTGTCAAGAAAAAAAGTCTGTGACTATATTTGATGCTGAAATATTCTTCAGATAGTGTGTCTTACTTGAGCAGCAGAAAGTCTGTGCTAAACTTAAATTTTCATCAGCTTGTAAACTTTGGTATTAAAAGCTTTAGTACTCTTGCATCTTCTCCTGAGAATAATGGGAAAACTAAAGGGATAATATGAACCCTTATCATTGTAACTTATAGTAAAAGAACTTAACCCCAAATTAATTAAAATGGCATGTCAAGTCAGAAATTAATTAAATAACATGTCACAGTTATGCTCTTCTTAGCTCTCTACTAACGAAAAATTAAATGAAGATGCTGAAACTATAACTCCTTAGACCTCTAAAAGAAAGGACAGAATTTCAAAACCATAAAATAGCACAAATATTTCATTCTAGTTATTCTCATTCTTCTTTCTTCACATAGCCTCACTGAACCAAGAAGTCATTGCCAGTTCCTTTTGTCAAACGTTCATTCATTTTACTTATGTAAAGAAGATCTAAGAAAGACAGGGGCTGAGTAAGTAGAAAAGGTTATAAACTAAACATTATTGCAGAGTTTGGAAGTTTCCCAGCTTTCCTAGGGCCTGTCCTTAGAAGATGTTTTATTTGTGCTACCAGGAGACTAGATTTCTGCCTGAAGACTAAATTTCTATATGTAATAAAGAGGTAGCAGAATAATCATGGTGTTAGAAGGATAGCTCATTAGTTGGAGGTGGAATTCAGACTGTTCTAGGCAGAGAATAATGTGAAACGTGATTAGAGCAATTACGTTGTTGAGCAAATCTCTTGAGGGGATAGTTGCAACACACAAATTTCTTTTTACAAATTTTGCTATCAGTAGTGTTACTCTCAATGCTCAGTAATGCTTCTGGGTGAAACTTTTTATTTCCTTGTATAATATCAACATGGAGAGATGTGCCTTGGAGCAACAACAAGCTATGTATTGAATTACAAGCTATGATACTATGATAGGTACTAGAAGACTAAGCACAGAGTGCTTTCTACAGTTTCACATGGATATGTATTCCCAGACTTTACATTCAGAATGACAGCACTTGTGAAGGGCTATACCTTATCCGTAACACATGCATTGGCCTGCCTATTTTACTAAAATATTGTAAAGATAGACTGTATAAAAATAGCATAAATGAATTTCTTATTAAGTTAAAAGCAAAGTTTAAATTGTAACTAAGTTACACTTGTGGACACCTGCATCTTATGTTTCAGGTCAAATTTGGTGGCAATGTCTCTGATAATGAAGTTTGAAAATACAGTTTCTCCATTAAGTATAGGTATATTTTTCTACGGAAGCTCTACAAGGATTCTCATCCAAGCAGAAAAATAATTCCAGAGTTCCTAACCAGCAGCTGTACAGCAAGAAGAAAAGTGCTTCATATAAGGTAGGCAGTCATGCTTTCAGGATTGAATAAGCATTATGTGGGGACAATACAGAATAGATGATAGTATCTTAAAATGTGCTGTCTGGTATCATAGTTCATTTTCAGATATTATGAAGTAAAAAGGATACACAGATCCAAGATGACTATAATAAAAGACTTCATGCTTAACTTGCTAGTAGCCACAGATATAGTAGGCATTATTAACAATGATTTTGGATAGCATTTGTTAAAGCATAGCTCCAACCAGACATATTACTAAATAATTATCTTTTTCTATAATCCTTCATTGTCTATCAAATTAAGTACATCCTCTTCCAAGGCCTTCTATAATGTGTTCCAAACCAACTCTCTGACTTTTCTCTTTAAACTCTATGACATCTATCTTGCAAGAATTTTTGTAATTCTTCCACCATATTTTTTGCTTCATGCTTTGCTTATACATAAAACACTCCTTTAAGATTTTTTCTTTGCTCATCATTCAGGGTATATTCTGAAATACAAATCCATCTTTTGTATAGTTTTTTTTTTTGATCCATCTCTAACTGAATGTGCTCTCCTTTTTCTAAACTGCTCCATGACCACACACCTTTTTCATCAAGTCTTTAGTGAGTGCTTAACATCTACAGTGAGAAACTGCACACAGGAGTTATAAGTAAATTAACTCTTAGAGTTAAATTTTAAAAGCAATGTGAAAGATTCAGTGCAGAGCTAGAAGTGTTCTAGGAGGAGAAATAGTTCCCAGTGCTAAGAGTTGGTCATAATCTGGTTGAGTGTGTTAAGATATTGGAAGAATGAATTAGAAAACGTATTACATCAGACTTGATGCAGTAATTAAGAGAAGTCTCTGACAGACTTTGACAATGACATCCAAAGGAAATTTGAAGAAGGGGGAAGCCTTAGGATTAGTATTTGTATATTTTAGCAAGCAAGTGTATTTCTAAGGTGTTTAAGCAGTCTGTGAAGTAAAGGACTTTTAGAATATAAACACCCTATTGGAAAATCATCTCAGTAGTGTGATTCTTGCCACCAAATGTACATACATTTGCATCCATTCTTCCCTTATTTCTCTTGCTGTCCTGCTTTAATAGAGGAAGTATCTCTTCTAAGTCAAATCTTTGCATGTAGGCCCTGGATACCATCCTCTTTTTTCTCATACATTATATCCTATTCATTATTCCACAATCCCTGTATCTTTAAGTGCTCAATTGCAGAAGGCATAAAGTAAGTGTCATCTCTGAGATTTCAGTTTAGCATTATCCAAAGGCAGAACATAGATAAAGGTTCAGTAGTGAGGAGTTTATTGAAGACTTTCAAGGACTACCAGTAGAGGGATAAGAAGTGATACAGGATAGGGAAAACAGCCAACAAAGGGTGATATTTAAGTCTGTTACCCCTGTCTGCAACCAGGCTGTGATCAGGAAATGGTGTAAAACACATGCCTTAGAAGTATCCCACCTAGAGAATGTACTTTGGTATGATCATGTGAGCAATTTTGTGGTCTTACTTTCCAGTGAAACTCACAAAAATGATTAAAAAAATTCCAAGCATTTTAGATCTCTAGAAATATTCCAAGGGCATGCAGAAAATGATGAAAATTTGCTCAAGAAAAGCTACTAAAGTTCAGTAAGAATAGGGAGAGTAAATGATATTTGAACCAAGACCTATTTTCTCCCTCCTCCTTCCCAATTCAGTGAGGTGGAAGCTCTACTCTAGACTGTTGCATCCAAGAACAGAGTGTCCCCCTTTCCCCCACCTCCCAAGAAAGAAGGGCTATCTTATCCTGCCTCAGGTACTGTTTGTTGTACCTACACTCTGGATTAGTACAGCTG
Organism: Antilocapra americana; assembly: GCA_007570785.1. Taxonomy (NCBI): domain Eukaryota; kingdom Metazoa; phylum Chordata; class Mammalia; order Artiodactyla; family Antilocapridae; genus Antilocapra; species Antilocapra americana. Next base: position 61,265,030 of record ML660200.1, on the reverse strand, counting down.
AGAGGGGGGCTCCCTTCTTTGGTCTACCCCACATCAGGACAGAGACTGTACATTTGGTGTGGAGCCATTGAGAACACTGGGGCCTCAGTTGTCTTTCCTCATACATTTCTACATTGAGAGAGGCAATCTGAGAAGGTGTGAGGCTACTTCCTGCACTTGCCCACCTGACCCGGATCCACACCATTAGGGACTAGGTCCTAAAGTGGAGGGTGTCACTCATACAGATGTATGTGATTGTCCCTATGCCCAGCTGCAGAGTCATGGTTCAGAATCTTCCTGGGGAGAGACACAGGTTAGAAAACTGGTAGCTCCAAATCTCTTCTCAAAGGAACTGACTTCATTTGTGACTCTTTATGGCAGTGTTTAAGGCTTGGTGTGTTCCCCATAATAGTAGAAAAGTTGTAAAAGATGATTTGGAGGAGATTGCTAAATTCAATGGAAATACAGGCTGAACTAGTAGTTTTCCCAAGAGAATCTATGAGACAGCTGGTTGGAGCCCCCTTGGGATCAAAACAAATCTCAAACACTGACCTCAGGAGTCAATCCTTTCAAAGGAGCCCAGAGTTTTTGATTTGAATTTGTGGAGCAATTTATGCCCCAATGCATTGTTTAAGACAATAGAGCACTCAGCTAGAAATTAATGGAATTTAGAAAGTTAATAATATTCTCAGGGAAAGGGACAATCAGAGAGAGCCCTGTAAAACTCACCATCATCTCAGGGTAACTGTGGATATCCCCAAAGCTGTACCTGGAGAGCTGTGCTGTGCTAAGCTATTTCAGTCGTGTCTGACTCTTTGCGACCCTGTGGACTATAGCTCACCAAGCTCCTCTGTCCGTGGGGTTCTCCAGGCAAGAATATTGGGATAGGTTGCCATACCCTTCTCCAGGCAACCTTCCTGACCCCAGGGGTGGAACCATGTCTCCTGTTTCTCCTGCATATTCTTTACGGCTGCTTGAGTGGCAGCATCGAAAGCTTAACACTCTAGGGGGAATATACATTTCACTAAAATAATCCAAACTTTAAACAAATTAATAAACAAATAGCAATAATAAGTCCCAAAGAGGGGTGACCAGCATCCACTTTTGCTATAATATTATAATATCTAGTTTCCAACAAAATTTCTGAGACATGCAATGAAATAGAAAAGTAATGATCTATAGTCCAGAAAACTGAGGGAACCAAAACTGCCTATGGCCAGATGTCATACTTAACCGACAAAGCCTTTAAGGTAGTCATTATGTATGTAATTGGAAAAATAAAGGACACCATGATTAAAGAAAATAAAAGAAGGTATGATGACAACTTTTTGTTAGATAGAGAATAGCAATTGATTGAAATGATAAAAAAGAGCCAAATATGAATTCTAGGATTGAAAAGTACATAACTGAAGTTAAAAAGTTACTAGAGAGGCTAAATAGGAGATTTTAACTAACAGAAGAAAAGATTATTGAACTTGAAGATAGATTAGTAGAGATTATGTCCATCCCAAGAAAAGAGATTAAAAAGAATGGAAAATGAAGAGAGCCTCAGAGAAATATGGGATATATTAAGTGCACAGGTAATGAGAGCACAAGAATGAAAGGAGAGAGAAAGGAGCAGAAAATTTCAAAGAAATAATGGCTTAAATTCATTCATTTATTTATTTAAAAATAATAGTCCACACATCCAGGAATCTCAATGAATTCCAAATAAGATGAAAAGAAAATCCATTGACAGTCACATCATAGTAAAAATGCTGGGGGAAAAGTAAAGCTGTTATTTTCAAGAACAGCCCTTTAGATTAGATTAACAGGTTTCATCCCCTCAGAATCAATAGAGGCCAGCAGGCAGTAGAATGACGTATTCAGCATGCTCAGAGGGAGGGAAAAAAGCTGTCAACCATGAATCCTATATTCAGCAAAGCTATCTTTCTAAAGTGAAAACAAGAGGCATTTGGAGAAGAACAAAAACTGAAAGGAATTGTTGCCAGTAGATACATCTTATAAGAAAATCAAATTGTACCTTTTAAATTATCACTTGAAATAGTAAATTATGTCTCTCTATATTAAATATGTGCATGGCTCAAACATTTGAATAAAACTTTTTTTTTTTTTTAAAGAAGCATCTTCTCACCTAAGTGTGAGAATGATTTGACATTTATAACCAATTTCTGATGGTCATTGTTGAGGTTGCTTCTGGTAGGAAATTTCCTGGCAAACAGGCAGGGCAGCCTCCCAGCACTTTCAGAATGGGCTGTACTCATAGAGATACAGACACGTTCAGCTGAGATTTGTCTAGAACACACTAATTATGGTCAGGTCTAAGGTAAGAGGTGCCCTGAGAACATCTACTACAGTCCACTCCTTCTGCCACTCAGATTTATGCATGTCTTACATTAAGTTCACTACATATTGTGACTGCTTTGTCAGGGTGATGCTTGTTTATACTTTATGAAAAACCAACCTGAAAACCAGAAGCTTAGTGGAGAAAAACTACTGTAGCTGGTACTAAGGCTACCATTGATAATCTTCTTTCCTTACCACTTGACCTAGACTCCAGTCACCATTATGAACCACTTCTACTTCTCTACATTTACTTCCAAGGTTGGCTGAACATGACACTCATTAATGACTGTCCAAACTACCATTCTTCTCAAGTTGCAGGGGCTGCAATGTTTCTTTAGCATTAACACTAGATGCAAAACCAACAAATATTATCCCATTCTCTCTCCTTGGGTCCAGGCATTCTCATGCCTGTCTTCTATTACATAACATGCCCCTACCTATTACATATTCAGGGAACTGTAGGAATGCCACTGTCTATGAGCCGTGGCCAAGAATCCGTAAGTCACAGCTCACTGAATATCATTCTGAATTTACTTCCATTGTGGTAATTACGTCCACTTGCCTCTGATGGTTACCCACCTTCTTAAGACCCTTGCTATTCCAGAATCCTGTCATTACCAATCATATGAATTAGTCCAGTTTCATCATAGTAGTTCCCTGCTGTCCACCTACTGTCTATCACTGCAAAGGACAGTCACAGCTGTGCTTCTCACCCATGCAGTACCACCCTTACTCATTTCTAATTGTTTATTAAAGCATCCTCTGAGATTTCAAAGAGAACCTGGTCAACTGGTAGGCTTTCTGATAATATGTAGGAATTTATTCTAGCATGCCCACCTCTCTGCTTGAATCACCAGTACTCTATTCGGCAGTTCTGTCATCTGTACCTAATGTGCTATAGGCTGAAAAACAAATAAGGATATAAATATATACATTTTAATCTCTCTCTCTCTCACTCTCTCTACATATATATATATATATGTACCTATATCTATATAGATATATACCTATATATATCTGTTGTTGTTTAGTTGTTAAGTCATATCTGACTCTTTTGCAACCCCATGGACTGTAGCCCGCCCATCTCCTCTGTCCATGGGATTTTCCAGGCAAGAATACTGGAGTCAGTTGCCATTTCCTTCTCCAGGAGATCTCGACCCAGGGATTGAACCCACGCCTCTTGTATTAGCAGGTGGATTCTTTACCATCTGAGCCATCAGGGAAACCCATCTATATCTATATCTATATCAATATTGATATCTATAAAAAAAACTGTTAGTTGCTCAGTCATGTCTGATTCTTTGCGACCCCATGCACTGTAGCCCGCCAGGCTCCTCTGTCCATGAAATTTTCCAAGCAAGAATACTAGAGTGGGTAGCCATTCCCTTCTCTAGTGAATCCTCCTGACCCATGGATTGAACCAGGATCTCCCACATTACAGGCAGATTCTTTACCATCTGAGCACCAGGGAAACCTATCTATATTTATAACTTGCATCTAAAATTTGCTGCAGAAATCATTGAAAGTTAACCCTTTGTATGGGATTTATTATCCCAAACTTAGGTATGTGGAAATAAGAATGCAACCTATTGTAAATGGTATATAGATATAGATGTATCTACCATCTAAGAGCAACCTATTTCACATAGATCTGTATTTATCATTTAAAATAGGTTGCATTCTTATTTTCACATACCTAAATTTGGGGTAGTAAATCCCATACATAGGATTAACTTTTAATTATCTCTGAAGCAGATTTTAGATGCAAGTTGTCAGCCTCCTGCCAAGGAACAGATGGTGTCTGGACCCCCTTTCCCTTTGTCATTGGTTACGTGTTTTCAGAATATAAAATCATGCCTTCATTAGCCTTCTCGGTGGATATGGATGTCCGTTTAATCCACATAGATATTTCATACAAATACATTAATTGATAAACTTCAAAGTTAAATATGATTGATATTTAAGTGTTTTGCTAATTTAAAACATCAGCCAATGCATTCTCTAATTTTTCCATTGGAACCTGGAAGTTGGCTATTACATTTATAATTCAACTCTTTATTTTTCAGTGCCTAAATTACCATTTGTAAATGTCCTATTTGTATAAGAAATTATAACATCCTCTAGCATCGCAAGTTTCTGAAGAAGTGCTATAACTGGCAGCCAATCGCTCAGGAAGCCTGGTGTTTAACATATCAGCCATTGTGTGTCTTTAGTTTCTCTCGGCCAGTTGGGCTCTCACAAACGAATAACTTGTGGATCAGCAGGCAGTGAGCTATGTTAGGCTATTGTGCTGAGATTCCTTTTTGTCTAGAAAGAAGTAACCTGGTTGTATCCCTTCAAAGTCCTGAGCAGTTTGATTTTAACATGTTGACTTTCTTTTTGTGTTAGGTGAAATAGGAAGCTGTGCCTATGTCACAAAATTGAATGTTGAATAGTTAAGGGCACTGTTGTGTAAAAAAATTTAAAGGATTCCCCCCCCCCCCAAAAAAAGACCCTCAGTTTCTGCTCGAGTTGAATGTGAATACTGATTTCAGAGGAGTTGAAAGCTATGTTTTATGGTCTGTTACCAAAATAGAATTTGCTAACGCTTGGGATAAAACTTCACAGGAGCAATCCAAATTTAAATTATAGAAACCAGTTTAGACTTCAAAAGTATATAAAAAGAATTGTTTGTAATGAATAATGGCATAATTCTTTAATGTTTATATATAACTGTCACATGTCTATCTGTTTAACATGTGATGCCTAAAAGCCAATTGTTAGTTTTCTAACATTAAATGAAGCAAAACTTAAAAGTACCAAGATAATTTGAAACAAAAAAATACATGATGCATGCTTAGTTTAAAAACCACAAGAGCAGGGCCAAATGGAAACTATGTATTATAGGTCAAGCTTTTTAATACTTATCTTCATCATCTTATTATATAGCAATGAAATGAAAATAGCCCCTCAATCTAAATTACAGATAAAAACATGACTCTATTTTACCTATTTAGATACACTGACATAAAAGTAATTCAGATAGACCTGCAAATAAGTGTGAGTTTCTGAAGAGTTGTGAGTTATGATTGATTACTTTGGTGATCTATTCAAATTTTCAGTGCTCTTAACTGGAAACTTTGCATAAAATGGAAAATTATAGGTGCTAAAATCAAAGATTTAATTATATTTACCCACTTACCCACTTTTATCCTTCAATTTACTATCTAGCACAATAAAGCAGAGAAAGGAATGAATTTATACAAAACCATGATTTACTGTCTTTTAAAATACTGTTATCTGAAAAAAAATACTGTTATCTGGCTCATGTATGTAAATTTAAAATGCCCGTGTTTGACCAAAAACAAACATACAAATAAAAATTAATTCTGTAATCTGAAATTTTATAGGATACTATGCCAAGGTCATGTATTTAAAATGTACTTTTAAAAACAAAATCTATGTTTTGGGTGTTTAATAATTTAGTAAACAATTCTCATATCATTGTATTTAGCTTCAATTGTCTGGTATAGGCAATATAATTGTATTTAAATTATAATATTTATATAATTAGATATTTATATAATTATAATTAGATACAATTATATAAAATATAATAACTATATTATATAAAATATATAATATAACATATATATAATGTTATATATTATATATTATATATAAATAAAATATAATAATATATTACATTATAATTATATATAATATTTCTAAAATTATATAATCATAGAATGATAATAATATATAATAAATAATACATAATATTATTTATTACATAGAATATATAACATATATTTATTTTTATTTATATTACATACATTTTATATTGATACATATTATATTCATATATTTAATAATATATACTTTTAGTACATATATTATTAATATATGTATTTAACATATATTAATATATATGATATATAAAACATCAATATATATTTAATATACTTATATACTCATATTCTATCATATTATATATATACTAAATATATAGATAAAAATATAAATATTTAGTATATGAATATACTTATATTATATATTATATAATCACATATATAGTATATTATAATATATATAATATATAGTATAATTATTATAATTGTATAATTTATATATTATGTAACTATATATTTATTTTATATAATTTATTTTGTATCTAAAATAATTATACAATATATTATATATGATATAATATATATTTAATTTGATTATGTATTATAAAAGATGTAAATTGTGTAATTATAATTAGATATTTATATAATTATAAATTGTATTTAAATCATAATATTTAACAGATATTAAGGAAATTCCCTTTAGTGCATTTTGTCCTGCTGTGTCTGTGTCCTTGCTTGATTTCCCCTTCACATGGGATGCCTAACCTGTCATGGAACGCTGAATCTGGTCATGTGACTTCTTCGGCAAATGCAGTGTCGCTAAGTGTGATGCAAGTGGGAGCTTGAGCAATGCTCGCACATGGGGGCTGGCTCTCCTGACAAGCTGGCAGCCAGCAGCCAGCAGCAGTCTCCAGACGTGTGCGGGGCCATTGGGCCATCTCGGTGCAGTGTGCCTCTGAAACCACCTAGAGGGGTGGGCTGCTGCGGGAGGCGGGAGGGAAGTTCAAGACTGAGGGGACATAGGTGTACCTATGGCTGACTCATGCTGATTTCTGGCAGAAACAAACACAGTATTTAAAGCAATTATCCTTCCATTAAAAAGAAATGAATTTAATTATTAAAAAAATCCAGGTACAGTAGATCCATCAGGTTGGTGCAGCTGCGTGAGTGACCCTGCTACAGATAGCAGAAAAACCACCTACTAAGCACAAAACATTTTGGTAAACCACAGTTATAGATAAATAAAATTATTGCTTTTTATGTCACTACATTTTGGCAATGACTATAGAAAACTGACAAAAATAATCACCTGACCTCACACTTTAGGCCAAAGTGAAAGGTAGGACATTAGGATTAATGTCTACACTGCACAGAGGAGGTGTCTCTGTGCTGGATAATCAAAATAATTAACAGGAGTTTGCTAAGAGTGACTGGAGGCCATCTGCTAGCTTAGGTGGGTGTCTGGGAGCTCCTGAAAGGGCTGGGAAGGCCAGAAGAAGGAGTCTTACAGGAGCTCAGAGCAGCTACCATTAATCATAACTAGTGCTGGGTCATTTTAAAGAAAGTTATGACTCTTCCAGTACAGCCTAATCGAAGATCAGTCTTGATTATAAATATCCTTTTCCAATCTGGTTACCTTCTGCCTTTTATTTATTTTTTTTTAAATCATTGTACATTTATTTTTTTTATTTATTTATTTTTTATTGTTTTTGCCATACATTGTCATGATATCACCATGGGTTTACATATGCTTCCCCTCCAGAAACCCCCTCCCTCCTCCCTCCCCCCAGGGAAATCTCGCTGCACCAGTCCCGAGCATCAATCCTGGGCTGGCGATTGATTAGACACATGACAATTAACATGCTTCAATGCCCTTCTCCCATATCATCCCACCCTTACCCTCATCCACAAAGTCCACGAGTCTATTCTATACATCTGCGTTCCTTTTGTTGTCTCCCATGTTGGGTTCTCGTTACTGTCTTTCTAAATTCCATATATATGCATTAATATACTGTATTGTTGTTTTTGCTTCTGGCTTACTTCACTCTGGATAATGGGCTCCAGTTTCGTCCATCTGAGTAGAATTGCTTCAAATGAATTTTTTTTT
>ML660200.1:61202727-61250142 GCA_007570785.1 Antilocapra americana | reverse complement strand
ATATATATATATATATATAAAAGTTTTAAAAATTTAAATGATGTTCCTAGTACAGTTATGATGAAGGCTTTCTCTGGTGCTGGTGCATTCGGTGAAGGGAAGGGTCTGTAGATTTTCAGATGATTCCCTGGTCCGGCTTCTCCTTCTCACAGACTATAGACTCCTTTCTATGCAGTTAGCGCCACCTGCAGGGCTTTAATTTGCTTCTCCTGTCTGTTTCAAAGCTGTTGGCTCTGCTAGCTTAAGCGTCTTCTGTCTGCTGGTCTTTTAAGTGTCTATTCAGGGCTTTGGAGTTTGCCCTGCTCCTGGTGAGAGGGCTTCCCCCGCCCCCTCTGCTCAGGCTCTCTGTTGTCGCCCAGCACAGTTGGGGAGTGGGGCTTCTCCCCTCCCCCGGCCCAGCCGCTCAGTTTTCTCAGCGTGCAGCTAAGCAGGCCTTCTTGGTCGGGCTTGTCCTTCTCACAGTCTACAGTCTCCTTTCTATGCAGTCTGTGGTACCGTCAGGGATTTAATTTGCTTCTCCTGTCAGTTGCAAAGCTGTTGGCTCTGCTAGCTTAAGGGTCTTCTGTCTGCTGGTCTTTTAAGTGTCTATTCAGCGCTTTGGAGTTTGCCCTGCTCCTGGTGAAAGGGCTTCCCCCGCCCCCTCTGCTCAGGCTCTCTGTCGTCCGCCCAGCACAGTTGGGGAGTGGGGCTTCTCCTCTCCTCCGGCCCGGCCGCTCTTGCAGCTGAGCACTCCTTCTAAGGTGTATACAGCACCGATCTGTCCAGAATCCCCAGAAGTCTTGATTAGCCTCCCCGGGGCTGGGTTATGCCCACTGCTCTCAGGCGGGGGCTGGGCCGGTCTGCAGCCCGCAGCTGCCCAGCCTCTCTGTTGACTCCTCACCGCCCTTTGTTTTGTGCACGGGCCTGGGGGGGGGGTGCTTTTCCTGGGAGGTTAGGTCCCTCAGGCTGCTCGGTTCCCTGAGCCCGCGGCCCGCCCCTCCCTGAGCAGGAGCAGTCCGCTTCGGCTGTGCTGCCGCTCGGCTGTGCCTTGTAGCTAGAGACGAACCTTGCAAGGCTTAGCTATTAATCTGCTTCTGCTCTCAGCTATATTGCTCTCCAAGATCCACCGCAGATCTGCCATAGAGAATGCTCCCTGGTATTCGGAAACCTTTCTCCTCTTTTTTTTTTTTTTCCTCTTTATTCCAGACCCCCCCTTCCAGGACGGAGCCCGTCCCCAGCTCTTTGTCTCTCCCTCTACTTTTTTTTTCTTTTCTTTCTTTTGTCCTATCTCCTCATGTTGGCAATGGGTCACCTCTCCAGATGCCCGATGTCCTCTGCCAGCATTCAGTTCCTGTTTTTTGGAGTTTGCTCGGCCTTTAAAAGTTCTTTTGGTATATTTATTGGGGAGAGAGTGTTCTCCCCGTCCTATTCCTCCACCATCTTAGTTTTCCTCCACCTTTTGACTTTTAAATGGTGTGTTTGGTGCATTTATTTTGATTTTAGTGAATAGAAGCTTTTATATTTAATGACATGAAATGTGTCCTTCTTTTCCTTTATAATCATTGTATTTTTAAAATCTTTGCTCAACAAAATATTTCCTTCTAAAATGTATGGTCGTGCTCTTCATTTTTAGTGTTTTAATCTCTAAAAATGAAAGTTTAGGGTTTAAACTTTATTTAAAGTTTAATAAAGTTTTTTTTTACTTCCTGTGAGGTAGGGATTTCATTTTATCCTTTATCATGTGGATAGGCTAACTCTGCCACTTATTAGCAGTGTGTCGTTGTCCAAATTACCTATATCTATGTACCATTGTTCCCTCATCAATGAAATGGGGTTAGTAGCCGTCTGTACTTCATAAATTATTGAAGAGATGAATTAAGATAATACGTGTAAAATATTGACAGTGCTATTTGTTGTTACATAATGGCTGTTTTGGAATTATTAGTTAAAAGACCTCCCCACTGTTTTAGCAAAATTTATTGAACTCCATACTTCACCTATTGATTTGACAAGCCTTGTAGATATATGTGGATTCATTTCTAAGCTCTCTATTATGTTTTTTGATATTATCTATCTTTCTTTGCACCAGCACCCAAACTTTTGAATGCCATGATTTTTTAGCAGTTTTTGATATATGGTGGAGTGAGGGTTCCCTAAATAGTATTCAAAATTGTCTGGGTATATTACTGTTATGTATACATTTTATGTCAAAATTATGGAGTTTTATGAAAATTACTCTTGGAACTTTTATGAGAGTTGCATTGAGTTTACAAGTATTTTGTGTAAAACTGTCATCTTTATAGTATTAATTCTTATCAATAAACAATACTCTATTGATTTAGGTCTTCTTTTATTTATTATTTCAAAACCTACCTGTATTAACTAATATACTAGGAGGATATGGCATCTTTGAATCATAGTGTAGGCTGCTCATTACCCATACTCCAGAAACCAACAGGAGTTTGGGGAATAGGAGGCACAGTTAATAGAATTTTTGACATATCTCTTTGATTAAAATTCTTCCATAGTCTCCCACAACTTATCAAATTTTCAAGCTCTTTAATGCAGTACAATACATTCTATGTTTCCCAAACATGGAAATGCCTCTGGTTCAACCTTCACTAATGGTCTAGAAATGGCCTGCCTTCTATTTTCTTTGGATGTCTGGGACATGTTGGAAACTGAATTCATTATGCCATTATACACATGATCTCCTCACTGATTCTTTGTTGTTGTCAGTTGTTAAGTCATGTCCAGCTCCTTGTGACCTTTTGGACTATAGTACACCAGAGCCTTCTGTCCTCCACTATCTCCTGGAGTTTACTCAAGTTCAAGTCCATTTTGTTGGTGATGGTATCTAACCATCTCATCCTCTGCTGCCCCCTTCTCCTTTTGCCTTCAATATTTCCCAGTATCAGAGTCTTTTCCAATGAGTTGGCTTTCACATCAAGTGGCCAAAGTATTGAAGCTTCAGCTTTAGCAACAGAAATCAACCCAATGAATTTTCATGGTTGATTTCCTTTAGGATTTATGTGTTTGATCTCCTTGAAGCTCAAGAAACCCTCCAGAGTCTTCTCTAACACCACAATGGAAAGCAAAATAGAAAGCATTAATTCTTCAGCAATCAGCCCAACTCTCACATCTGTACATGACTACTGAAAAAAAAATAGCTATAAGTATACAGATCTTTGTAAAAAAATGATATTTCTGCTTTTTAATATGCTGTCTATGTTTGTCATAGCTTTCCTTCCAGGAAGCAAGCATCTTTTAATTTCATGGCTGCAGTTACCATCCTCAGTGATTTATGAGCCCAAGAAAAGAAAATCTATCATTGCTTCCACTATTTCCCCTTCTGTTTGCCATAAAGTGATGGGACTGATGCCATGATCTTAATTTTTTGACTGTTGAGTTTTATGCCAGCTTTTTCACTCCTCTTTTACCCTTCTCAAGAGGCTCTTTCATTCCTCTTGGCTTTCTGCCATTTGGATTGTATCATTTGAATATCTGGGCTTATAGATATTTCTCCTGGCAATCCTGATTCCAGCTTGTGATTCATCCAGTCCAGCATTTTGCAGGATGTACTCTGCATATAAGTTGAAAGGCAGGATGACAATATACAACCTTGTCATACTCCTTTCCCAATTTGGAACCAGAAAGTTTTTCCATGTCTGGTTCTAACTGTTGCTTCTTTACCCACATACAGGTTTCTCAGGAGATAGGTAAGGTGGCCTCGTAATCCTAAGACAGGAGGTAGATGGGCTCCCCAGGATAAAGCAATTGGAGACTCATTCTGTATGGACTGAAACTTTCAAGAGGAGAATAGCAGGACAATTAAGGGAAGAGGCTGGGTCCTGTCTAGACGACATGTTTCTTACCCTCAAAGTCAAAAGACCTCCTCAGCCACACATGTAGAGAGAAACTCCTTGGAGGCCAAAGGAGAGTTGTGTCAAGGGATGTTCCCTACCGATAGGCCTTTCCAGTAAAATCTGTCTTGGCTAAGAGATGTGTGTGCACACATGGGAGAATCTTGAGATATACCAAATACGGACCGTGAACCAGGCAAATCAAAATCATTGGCCAAGGGAAACCCAGAAGAAATGCCCCATAAAAGTAATTGAAACTGCCATGAGGGCATGACTCAGGGACTCCCCCTCTGAGTCTGCACATGTGTCTTTCCACATGTACTGTACTGTTTTTCCTCCTAATCAATTCTTTACTTGTTTCACTACTTTCCATCTTTGTGGAAATCCTTTTCTGCAAAACCGAGCTGGACAGGGCCCTTGTCACTGACCGATGGTCTAGTGGCGAGGGTCTGGTGCTTTCACCGCCACCAAATAGCCCAACCTCTGGCTGGAAACCTAATCTCTGCTCCAAGCCATTGCAGGCTCAGGCCTCCAGGGGTCACTCCCATCTCTTGAAGAATTTTCCAGTTTGTTGTGATCCACACAGTCAAAGGCTTTAGCATAGTCAATGAAGCAGAAGTAGATGTTTTCCTGGAACTCCCTTGCTTTCTCCATGATTCAGCAGACGTTGGCAATTTGATATCTGGTTCCTAGGCCTCTTTTAAAAACAGCTTGTACATCTGAAAGTTTTTGGTTCACATACTGTTGAAGCCTAGCTTGAAGGATTTTGGGCATAACCTTGCTAGCACGTGAAATAAGTGCAATTGTATGGTAGTCTGAACATTCTTTGGCATGGCTCTTCTTTGGGATTAGAATTAAAACTGACCTTTTGCAGTCCTGTGGCCACTGCTGAGTTTTCCAAATTTGCTAACATATTGAATGCAGCACCTTAACAGCATCATTTTTCAGGATTTTAAATAGCTCAGCTGGAATTTTATCTCCTCCACTAGCTTTGTTTGTGATAATTCTTCCTGAGGCCCATTTGACTTCATACTTCAGGATGTCTGGCTCTAGGTGTGCATTGTAGTTAATTGGGTCATTAAGACCTTTTTGGTATAGTTTTTATTTGTATTCTTGTCCACTTCTTAGTCTCTTCTGCTTCTGTTAGGTCACTGACTCTAAAACCTCATTAAATGGCATCTTCATTCACTCAATTGTTCAGAATAAAAAACTTGAAATCATTCTTGACTTATTTCTTACTCTTACATTCCAGATCAATTCATCATCTTGGTGGTTGTTTCTTCAAAAATAATTCTTTTTCTGTTTGCTTGTTTACTTTATGGTGATCTAAATAGGAAGGAAATCCAAAAAAAGTTGGAATATATGTATATGTATAGCTTATTTGGTTTGTTGAACAGCAGAAACTAACACAGCATTGTAAAGCAGCTATACTCCAATTAAACTCGGTAAAAAAAAAAAAATCCTGAATCTGACTTTTTCTGCTTACGTCCCACAGCTATAATGCTAAGCTAAGTCATCATCAGTTCTAGCCTGAAATAGTAAGGGAATCTTGAAAGTTTTTTCCCTTGTTCTGCCCCTTTTACTCTGATGAGTTTTCACAAAACAGTCTAAGCACTCTTAAAATAAAAATCATGTCACTCTATGCGCAAGGTCTCCAGTGGCTTCCCATTATACTTTAGGGTAAACCTCTGCTCATGTCCAAGGAATCCTTGAAGTTCTGGTCCCCTCTCCAACCTCATCTCTGATTACTTTCCCTTTTGGACACTCTGCTCTGGACACACTGATTTTCTTGCTGTTCCCTAATCAGGCAAATTTATTCCTGTCTCAGAATCTTGAACTGTGTGTTCTTCTGCCTAGAATGATCTTGTGAACAGTTATCCTATTGATAAAGAGTGAGAGGTGGGAAAATGCACATTAATAATTTGATGATCAGACAGTTTTATGAATGGTTCATACTTTGTTAGCTTTATAAAACAAATTAAAATGCTTTTCACTTAAAGATGTATCCATCTATCTGTAACAGTTTCTATGGCATGATGTTGCTGTGTTGTTTAGCTGCTAAGTCATGTCCAAGTCTTTTGTGACCCCATGGACTGTAGTCCACCAAACTCCTCTGTCCATGGGATTTCCCAGGAAAGAATGCTGGAGTGGGGTGCCATTTCCTTCTCTAGGGCATCTCCTGCATGGTTATGTGGATTCTTTGCCACTGAACCACTGAGTATATACAAATATAGAAAAATTTAAGTTTAATGAACCTACTCTAACTATCGATGTTATTAAATATCCAATCTCTTTTCCTCAGCTGCTACTCTTTTAAATAATATATTTGCTTAAATCAGGGATAAAGTCCATATATTTGTTAGTTAGTTCAGTCACTCAATTATGTCTGACTCTTTGTGACACCATGGACTGCAACATGTCAGGCTTCCCTGTCCATTACCAGCTCCCAGAGCTTATTCAAACTCATGTCCATTGAGTCAATGATGCTATTCAACTATCTCATCCTCTGTCATTCCCTTCTTCCCCACCTTCAATCTTTCCCAGCATTAGGGTCTTTTCCAATGACTCAGTTCCTCACATCATATGACCAAAGTATTGGAGTTTCAGCTTGAACATCAATCCTTCCAATGAATATTCAGGACTGATTTTCTTTAGGATGGACTGGTTGAATCTCCTTGTGGTTCAAGAGACTCTCAAGAGTCTTCTCCAACACCACAGTTCAAAAGTATCAGTTCTTTGATGCTCAGCTTTCTTCACCATCCAACTCTCACATCCATACATGATTACTGAAAAAATGATAGCTTTTCTAGATGGACCTTTGTTGGCAAAGTGATGTCTCTGCTTTTTAATATGCTGTCTAGGTTGGTCATAGTTTTTCTTCCAAGGAGCAAGTGTCTTTTAATTTCATGGCTGCAGTCATCATCTGCAATGATTTTGGGGCCTCCCAAAATGAAGTCTCTCACTGTTTCCATTGTTTCCCCATCTATTTGCCATGAAGTGATGGGACTGGATGCCATGCTCTTAGTTTTCTGAATGTTGAGCTTTAAGCCAACTTTTCACTCTCCTCTTTCACTTTCATCAAGAGGCTCTTTAGTTCTTCTTCACTTTCTGCCATAAATGTGGTGTCATTTGCATATCTGAGGTTATTGATATTTCTCCCGGTAATCTTGGCTCCAGCTTGTGCTTCATCCAGTACATATATTTGTACTTGGTGAATTTATCTCATTGATCTGCTTTAATTGCTCTCTCTCTCTCACTTTACCTCGTACTTTAATTGTTGAACAACCTGGGTCATTTTTTCCTGTGTAGTTTTCATTTAATATATTCCTTTTAATTGTGTATTTCTTGTAAATTCTGAAAGATAGAGGCTAGATCAGATTCAGGTTCTATTTTTTTTTGGTCTAGACTACTTCTTAGATAGCAGGGTTTGCTGCTGGTGGAAGTACAAAATATATTTTCTTGTTTTTGTAACTACTCATTGATCATCATTACTTAGATCCATTATCTCATTGCAAAAATGTTAATATAGTAATTCAATAAACCTTTCATGAAAGAAAATTTTCCTTAGCAGCAGTTTGGTTACTTTGAGGTAGACTTTTATAGAAAAGGCAGATATGTTAACCCTAAACTCCCAATTTATCTCTCCCCCCCTCAACTTTCCCCTTTGTTTAATCATGTTTGTTTTCTAAATCCTTGACTCTATTTTGTAAATGATTTCATTTGTATCAGCTTTTTAGAGTCCACATGTAAATTATGTCATTTGACATTTCTCTTTTTCTGACTTATTTCACTTAGTGTGATAATCTCCAGGTCCAAATAAGTTAATCAATGAGGACCTACTGTGTAGCATTCAATATTCTGTAATAACCTATGTGGGAAGAGAATCTAAAAAAGTATGGGTATATGTATATGTATAACTGAACCACTTTGTTGTGCACCTGAAACTCAATAAACCTGGTAAATAAACTATATACCCCAAAATAAATTTAAAAATTAAGAAAAAAAAGACATATAAATACTTGATGTTTTCCTTAGTTAGCAATTTTCAGTAACATATCAGCATATGTTGCATAGCATTTTCCAAGGGGTTGCTAATACTGATTCATTACCCACTGAGCCATCAGGGAAGCTCTCCACATTGTTTAATAGCTGGATAAGTTAATATAAGATCATTAACTGTGACAAGATCTTCGAAGTTTAGCAATAAAGGTGAAATCTTTGAAGGAAAATTCACCAGATTTGAATATATAAAAATATTTATGTTGTTAAAATGTTAACAAACTAAAAATGTGAAAAATAGATGAAAGAATTTATTTGCAACAGACATGGCAAGCCATGGGCAAATGTCTCCTGAGCTTATTTCAGTTCTTCCCATTTATCTTTGAGTTTGATGGCTCAGTGGGTAATGAACCCACCTCCAATGCAGGAGACATGAGTTCAATTCCTGGGTCAGAAAGATCCCCTGGAGAAGGAAATGGCAACCCACTCCAGTATTCTTGCCTGGAAAATCCCATGGACAAAGGAAACTTGTGGGCTACAGTCCAAAGGGTCTCAAAGAGTCCAACACGACTGGTGACTAAGCACAACTACATTTATCTTTATGAATCAGTCAGATTAAATACTTCAGAACTTTTAAGAGAAAAAGAAATGTCTGTGGAAATGTAGCTGTTTAGTAAAATGTGAAAAAAAATAGGAGTGTCAAAGATCACTCAATCTTCATTTTCTTCCTTTAAACATCAGTGAATTTTCATTGTTCAACCATTCTTTTTCTTGGGATATATATTGTTAATCAATTGCCCTGTACTCTGTCTTAGTTTCTCATATTCCTAATTCTTATATTACCAGTAGATTGCAATTTTTTTTCAGAGAATCACCTAAATACAATGAATATAATGCAACACTGGAAGATATAGGCCATAATCAGGTTTATGGTATTTTATAAAATGATCCCCAGCCCCCCACTCCACCTCCTTAGCATTTACACCTTTAAGAATGATTAGGTTTTCCCTGGTTCTTTCTTCACTGTAGATGTTTTGGAAGTGTGTATGTGTATGTTTGTGGGGAGCTTGAGGTGTGTGTGTAGGTATCAGGGAATGCAGGCATCCAGGTAGTAGGCTAAGAGAGTCTAATTTTCATTGATTGATTGATTGATTTTTCTTAAAAGTCTATTGAGTCAGTGGAGTTTTACTTACAGGTGGCTCTTAAAAATCTTTAGGAATAGATATTTAATAGACCAAAATCTTCTGGCTAATTGATATTGACATGTACAATGATATCTTTGCTTCATGAGACATTTTAGGTCTAAACACATACTTCATGGTACCTATTTGTATTGCTTTTGCTTCTCTTTTCCAATGGAAGAACATTTAGAAATGTTCTATGTGAGGAACTTCTCATACTTGACACTTGCTTTATTTTTGCTTACCAAATCTGCATATTTTGATAATCACAAACAGAACTTTGAAAGAACTAAAATTCACCTTATTGTTCAGTGTTTATTTTTTATTGATGTTCCTAGTTTCTGTTAGTTTATTGTCAAAGAAAGAAAGAACGCTCAGACAAAAGTCGGAATGTCTGTTTTTAATTCACCTCGATCAGAATTGAATCCACTTTTTTGGTTAAAAAAAAATCAGAAGCACACATTAATGTATATTTCTCTTAGTCCAACCTAAGAATGCATTTAGCTGTTACATCAGACTCATGTGTTATTGTATCTCTCTTTCAATTGGCTTTATGCCACTTTCACAAGGAAATGTACATGAAAAGCTATAAAGGTGCCAACAACGCTGAGCTTCCTAGTTTCCACTCCTTTGTCATTCTCTTTAAAAGTTTTACGTTTTGAGATCTATTCTTTAACAGAATGGCCTATGCTACCCCCAGTCCTCTCCTGTATCCTTCTCACCACTCTTACCAGGAGAATCCATCTCAGAATGAATGTAGAAATGTAAGACAAGAATAATTATAGAGGAAGTGGGTAACCAGTTCTCCAGTTGCTTGAAAGGAAAGAGGTGACCAGTTCTATTGCTTACAGATTTTGTATTTATCTGCCCAGGAAAAATTGAAGTACTTAAAGAAAATTTACTTCTAACATCGATTCTTGCTAGCAACTTTGCTCAGTTTCTGGCAAATATAATATAATGGTAGCTTCCCGGTCCAGTTTTATTATGTCTTGGTGTTGATTGTTTTCAGATTACTGCTGTAAATTGATTGTCGGTCCTACTTTTTGAAGTGATGAGAGTTTTTCGGTTTTTTTCCAAGGTCTGCTGTATTTGGATGTTCAAAGATATAGCATCAAGGTTGACTCCTGGAGAGTTCATATTTTAAAACCAAACTAGTTCTTGTTTCTTTCTGACTAAATATAGCTTTTGAAACTGAGTTTACACTGTCTCACACTTTATATTTCTTTCTTATGTTTCCCCCAAGGGCCTAATTATGAATCCCTACTAGGTTTCTTCTGAACACTAATAGTATTTAAAGTTCAATGAGCTCTTTGTTAATGCTTTTCCCAACTGGTTGGAAAGAAGCTGTTTAGTTCCTCATTTGTGTCTTGCTACTTCACCTATATGGAATAAGCCATATTTATGTTTGTTTGTTTGTTTGTTTTCTTTCTCAAGTAAAATGTAAAATTTTGGGCTTTTACCAAAGCTGCTTATTTGGGTAATATTTAAGTGCTTTTTTAGTTTTAATGTACTCTTTACATTTGTCAATATTGACTAATTAAAATTGGTAAAGCTCAAAAGGGATCTAAAGAAATATTCTTGATAAAAATCTACCTGTTAGTAGTTTAGGTATGCATCATGATGACAGAAAATTTCAATGACAATAAATGGAATTCTTATTTTCATTTCTAGGTTTTGCTGTCAGCCTCATTGTGCTCTGCACAAGAGGAATGATACTCAGAAATAAAAGGACTAAAACCTCTGGAAAATTCCAATGTGATTTGATACTCAATAAGTAAGGAATGCCAAAAATAGGAGAGTTTCTAAATACCTGAGTTTTATATTGTTGGTGTGCATGTGGTGTTTTCTTGTTGGGAGTGTGCAGGAAAAGGAGAAATAAATAATTCTATATAACAGTCTGGCTCTGCTGAGCATAGGTTTCACACTGAGGAAAGACTAAGAATAGCAACAACTAGTCTAGGAAGCTTCCACAGTCCCAAGCAGTTCTTTCCCACAGAGAACCACTTTTGTCTGTAACTTTCCCACAAAGACCCCCACTTTGACTGCTACACTGCACATCTTGCTCAGAAGTCTAGTCACTTTATTATCCCATTATCCTTTTTCACGTATTTGACCTGCCTGTCAAAACTGCTGTGGGACTGAGAAATACTTTGTGCACATTCAACCTCTCATCGCACCTCTCATGGGTGAGGGGCCTCCTTCTGAGTGAACTATGGCTGATATGCTCAGTCTTGGAAATAATAGAGAATTGCCTACCCTCATTCGTGAACTTCTGCTATTGCACAAAGCAAACTAAAGAAACAATGTAATCTCTTATTTTAAAATTTAATCTTTCACAGCCTGCTATCTAAGACAGTTCCTCAGTGAATGTGCTGATGCTTTAAATTCTACTTTGGAAATTTCCACTCTATTTCAAATATCCACTCTACTCAAAATTTTATATAAAGTTATCCCCTCCATACACTATCAGTATGAAACTTCTTCTTCCTTTCTTTCTTTCCTAAAGCATTCTAAGTCACTTCAGGAACCAGCTCCCTTAAGACAAAACCACTAAATCTTGCTGCTTACACAGCAGCCCCAAATCTTACCACAGTGCTTGTCAAAGGGTGAGAAATATTTTCTGTGTAAGCTCCTTCAAGGTTCACAGGCTTACTAGATTGTGCTTTCTAGCTAATAGGAAAGAAAAGAAAACTGCAGAAGCCCCTAGAGAACCTTCTGGCAGAAAGTAGATAACACAAAATAAAATCACTGTTTTATTTTATTAAGGACCTTTGTGAAGGTTCATTTGATACAATTTAGTCTGTCTAACATAATTAAGTCACTCAGCAGCATCAGATAGTAGCCAGTTACAGCCTTGGATTAATAATGTCTAATTCACTTATAATTACTCTAATACATGTCTAGGAAGCATACACAGAATTTTATAAAATGCAATATAATGAGTAAGGACAGTTGAATGATGAATCATAAAATAGATTAAATTGTAGTCTTTTGAGCTGCTATTTGCAGTGTATGGCTGCCAACTGGCCACCTGAGATTGTTTTGTTTTTTTGGTATTTTGATAAATAAGTTCAATAAAGCTATCCAGATAGGAAATCTGGAGCTGGAGTGTGAGAATGATTTCTGGGCCTTCAACAGAAATGAGTTTTTTGAGACAGGAACACTAAGGAATGTTAAGGGAGGGTCACTATGGAAGCAATATTGTGTCCAGCAGGATCCACTCTGCTAAACTCCCAACCCTTTATCTCTTAGTAATCAATATTCCTCAGCTGGATTGAAGTGAGTTTAATCAATTGGCATAGGGGAGAAAGGAGGATAAGGGTTAGAAAGAAGATTTTTGCTGTAGAACAGATCTAAAACTGATTCGGGTTTGAAATGGGTTTGTTGAAAGGGTTAAGAAACAAATGGATGAATAAATGGCATAAACTCTATTGTAGCCCCATTTCTATATTTGCACTTGAAATTTAAAGATTTTTATTCCTCTAGAGTTTGAGAAAGAAAGGCTTGCTTGAGCAGAGCTTTTCTGATGGAAGAGAAGGCAAATCAGGTATTATAATGTTTAATTGATTAGACATAGGGTTAAATCTCAAGTTAATTCTAGCATCTGAAAACCTGTTATCTCTGCATTTCAGAAGGTATATAAGTAGAACAACTTCTGGGTTGCTGAATTCTTGCTGATATACTCAGAAAGACTGATGTTATTAATAAATTCCTTCTGCTTATCTGGAATCTGAATTATAGTTATTGGTTTAAAATTGTTTACATTATTTGAAACAAATTGTTACAAACATAGCATAGATGTTATGTATGTTTTCAGATTACACAGATTCCAAATTTGTTTGATTTATTTACCTATATATATATATATATATAAATATGTAAGAAAATATAAAATAAAACACTGTAAATTATTTTCTTGTTGTGAGTAACAGAAATTTGGAATATCCCACTATATCTGGTTATATGACAATTAGAAAGATTGAAAGACTTCTGGGAAGAACTAACCCTGGCATCTTAGATGTATTTGGATCAAGATAACAAATGGAGATACACTCTTTAAAAAAGTTATATGATTATTCAAGTCACAAATTTCATTTGTTCATTTGACAAATATTAGTGAGCTGACTATATGCCAGGTACTGATTTGGTGTCTGGGATGTGGCTGTGAAAGAACAGAAGTCTGTGCCCTTGTTTGGACTGAAACTGAGAATAGACACATCTGCCAAAATAGTGTCATAACTAATGGAGGAAAGAATGCAAAACCAAAAATGTCAATAGGAATAGTGGAACTGAAATTTACACTGAGACTTCGTGAACTTTGGAAAGCATTTGGATGCATAATTTACATTTGCATGGTTCAACTAGTGTTTGTTGAAGGATCTGTTTTTAAGAATCTATGGGAGAAATAAGCTTAGTACACTACCAGGGATATCTTGTTTCCCTTAAAAATATATATATGTATGTGTACATATATATATGTATTTTACAAACACTATAAAGTTCATTTCCTTTTCTGCATTGGCTGCTGAGAGTATCAGTAATAAATTTGAGGCTAACATCTAGCAATGGAAAGTGAATGTGTTTTTGTTATTATCTTTCTTTGTTCTTAGAATCTATTTTTAGAAAGACACAGGATTTTAAACAAACAGAAAAAATGACAGTTACAATCATGGTTCCATTTGTAAATCCAGTTGAAGCTTTTTAAAGTACTGCAATATATCAGTTCTTTCAATAGATAATAGGACCCGAGCCTACCACTGTAGAACAGTTTCCTCAGAGCTTAAAAGACAAATAACTCTACTTTATTAAGATCAGACTCCAGGTCCCAGAAGAATATTTTTCCTATCATATTCCTATCATGATATATATTCCTATTCCTACATGATATATAATCCTATCTATCTATCTACACATATATATAAAATAGGAAATGTATTTCCTAAACTGAATAAAATCAGTTAAAAAAAATAAAGTACCATCTGTCAGTGCAGACAGATGACAATGGCAAAGCTTAGAGGGGTGGAAGATGACACTGTTGAAGGATGTGTTGAGGGACAGTGAAGTGAAGCAAATGGAAGCACTGGGAAACAGAAGCAGAAAATCAGCCAGTTATCATCCCAAAGATCCCCGGACTCTGCAGATATCAATTTGTGCCACAAGCCAAGACACTTTATGTACCATGTAAAGAAATAATCCTGGTTATAGATATATTTGGATGAAGGGTAATAGAGATTGACAATATAAAGAGGTAATATGATTGCTCTGAGATAGATGTCATTTGTTCATCCAACAAACAGCATCAAATAGCCCTGACTAGCAGTAGCATTTTATTTGGTATCAAAAATGATGATGGAATTAAAAAATATATTGAGTTTGTTTTACATACTGAAATGTTGCAATTGTAGGAAATAGAGTTAAAAAAATCCCTTAGAATTTTGTAATCTACTCCAAAGTCAGCATGAACAGAAACAACTAGATAGAAATTTCTGTATTTTACGTATTTGTGACTCATTGTGTTTCAGTTAAAGCAAGGAAATGCTTTCTTACATGATTGGAACTAGCATTTTTTTTTCTTTAATAATTTTTAAGAAGAATTCAGTGGTCACTGTGGTTATCACTGGCTATACCACCAGTGGGCTCAAACTACTTCCTCGGGTTTAGTATGTGGAAATCTGTTCAATAAGTGATTGTTCAGTTAAGATTTTTCTAGGGTAGAAGCTGACAGATGGCAGAAACTGGTGGCTGAGGTAGTGGGTGTATTGCCACTTCTCTCTTTTGCTGAACTGAGGTGGAAAGTAGAGGCCAAAAGAGCTATTCTACATCCTCTGGCAATTTACTAGCATTTTACAAGCATCCACTTGGGCAAGCTATGTTTACTGCCTGCTAACATAAGATTAAAATGAGTGTAATTTCTAGCTTTGTGAAGAGTATCAGATGATTGAGTAATCAGATGTTCACCTGTATGTTTCACTGCAAGTGTAACATGGATTAAATGTGTAGTAAAAATATCAGTTTATCTGTACAAGGAGCTAGATATATTCATTTACTTTCTTTGACCTAGCTTAGTTGTTTCATTGGAAGTGAAGGGAAAATAGAAATGATGTCCTAATTATTTACATATTTACAAGTCTCCCCCTCCCCTTAGGCTACTGTTAAGGTGTCACACTTCATACACTCTGTGCCATAGCAATTAAATATTTCATTAAAAAGGCATTAATGATAGAGCCAGTAAATTTCTCCTATCCAAGCTCCACAGTGATAGCAATTCAAGTTAGTGTTGATCTCCGAGTGATACTCATGAAACCAAAACCCAACAAAGGGACAATTAGAGGGCTGCTCATATTCCCTGCATCTTGAGGTCAAATTGAAGAGCCAGGTGCTGAGTGGTACTTTCTAACTCAAGTGGATGAAAGAAGAGCATCTCATTTGTACTCAATAAATGAATTGTTCAATAAATGTGACAATTGGGTGTGTCACGTTTATACTCAGTCTTTAGGTTTTAGCTTGAACGATTTCTATAATGCTGGCTCTTTTGAAAGAGTTCTCAAAGGCTTCTATTTCTTGGCTTCTGGTTTTAATTTTAAAACAAAAATGAAAAGGTACTCCATGAGCAAATACCCTATTGACTTTGAAGCATTTGATCATTTATTTAATGAAATCATATATATTTATTAAATGCCTACTGTGTGTTTTCAAGTTATTGTGGCCTCTGGCTTAGAGAAGAGGAAGAGTTCTTGTTCTTAAGGGTGTGCTTTTTTTCACTTAGAGGAGAAAGGAAAAGTGAAAACATAAATCCTAATGAAAAACTTTAAATGATGAGGGTCAAATGATTTGTTCTCACAAGAAATTAGGTTTGTGTATATACAAAAGAATTATTTCCAGCTAATATAATTAAGAAATTTACATATGACTGGGAATTAAGTTAAAAAAATCCAAGGTTATAATTTTTATAGTTTTAAAGTAGAAGAAATGTAAGTTTCATTTATTGGAGTAGTGGAATAAGAAGTAGTAAAGAGTGTTGGAAGCATATTGTAGAGGTTATTAGAATTACCTTTCAGGTAATTACTTTTATTATACTAATCACACAAAGCAACATTGCAAAAATAATGTAGGATTTAAAAAGAAAAGCAAAAGAAAAACTAACTTGGCCTTGCATCCCTCCTCAAGCAAATGATTTTCATTTTTCTATGTTCTCACTGAAGATTTTTGAACAGTAAAATGACATGATGAAAAGTGTGTTGTAGGCCTTTTAGGAAGATTAATCTATCAATAGTAAGCAAGATGGAGAGTGAAGAGAAGTGCCTGAAACCTAGAGACCAATTTTAATTCTATTGAAGTAATCCAGGTGAGAAGTGATAAGGGCCTGAACAGAAATGAGAAGTTGTAGGAGATATTGAAATGGAAAAATCACTGACTGGATATGGGACATTAGAAAAAGGCAATCTTTAGAGATGACTGGAGCCTGAGTTATCAGCAATAGTTCCAGAGATAGAAAGCAGAAGTAGAATGATTAGAGTAGGTATCATGAAAAATGATTTATATAGCATATTATATTTGAAAAAATATGGTCACCCAGAAATGATGCTAATATATTTAAAGATGGACAATTGGAATAAATATGCATATTTCTAATCTTGAGGTCTTTTCTGTATTCCACTCCTTCTTAATCATATAAAAGAGACAGTTGAAGTGAAATCAGCATCATGGTGATGTGAATCAATGTTTTGTTTAAAATCTAGCTTTTGATTTACAACTAATAGACAACTATAACCCTCCCCCTCCCAAAAAAAAGTACCTCTGCAAAGTGTACCAGGCACCTGAGAGATTCATTCATCTATGCACCCAAAAGTGGGTGGGTTGGATCACAGAGGAGGTGGCAGAGCAAGGAGAGTTGCAGAGAGGCCAGCAGTGGCCAGAGGCAGTGATGGAAGAGAAGTTGGTTGCTAGTCCAGCAATATGCTGGCACCATTTTTCTGGTAGAGAAGGGTGGAGGAGGAAGACATTGAATGGGGTTCCGCTTAGTCACGTGTGTGCAGCAGGAGGGCGTAGGTGCTCCCTGAGGAGAGACTGCACGGTCTGCTACTGCTGCTAAGGGAAGGAAAGGAAAGGGAAATAGGTAGATAGAGAGAATAGAAGCAAAATATCTCCTGTTTGCCTCGAAAGGCAAGGGGACTGTCCACTGGCTTCTGCGGCCCCCAGCTTGAGGATCTTCCTATGAAGTTGTGGGCATACCCTAAGTCCCCAGGGCTAAGTACACACTTCACCCTGCTCTGCCACGATTTTTTCTTTTTCTTTTTTTAATGCATAACTCCCAACATTACCAGAAATCAGCTCCAATAAGAAAAAATAAAATCTTGTTCTCTATCTAGAAAGCGAAAGATAGACTCCACACCATGGCAGGCGAAGGGGTCTCACCCCAGACAGAGCCTGTTTGCGGGCTGCTTCTGCCAAACCTTATCAATCAGTAGCCTGGTACAGGACAGTCAGGGTTGTTGCTGAAGAGCTCTGGGAAAAGGAGTTAGGACACAAGCAGGAGCTGCAGGAGAGGAACCAGGACCAGGGGAGACGGGCTCTGGGGACATCTGTCAGTATGTCCTCCGGTACTCGTAGGATGTGGAGTTTTTCAGTGATCTCGTCTCAAGTATTAGCTGGCATTCTCCACTAAATGCCATCCACTGGGGATGAGTACAGTTCTTCGTAAAAAGGATGGCTGATCTTTTCCTTAGAGAAGTTCACATTACAAGCCATAAAGACTGAGAATGACTGCATTACAAGATGTTTGAGTAACTACATCTTACAGAGGCCGATGTCTGTACAGCGGTCCCCAGTACCATCCTGCCTCATTCACACAAAAGCTTTAAGTACTGAAGACACCCAGGATGAGAGGGGCCGGGGCGGGGCGGGGGGGTGGCATGGAGAAAAGGATGAGATGGCTTTCAGTAACGTTGGGAGAAAAATCAACAAATGTTATTATTCACATGCTGGACAAGCAGGGCAGCCACCGCATGCACAGAGCGAGCGTGATCAGGCTCGTGGCCGCCGAGCGGGCCCTATGGCTGGACCCCAGCGCACAACCCACCCAGTATCAGCTCCTGACTGGCTCACAGATCCACCAGGTGCGGCTGAGGCTCAGAAAGATGGAGATGGCTGAACTCAAGCCGGGACCCACCCCGACAAAGGAACTGATTTTTTCTTCAAATGTTGGACAACATGATTTGGATACAAAGAGTAAACAGATTGAGCAGTGGATCAAAAAAAAAACAATACAAAGCTCAGATTACAATAAAGAAAGGGAAGAATGCAGGTGAGCTCGAAAAAAAGAAAGAAAGAAAGAAAGAAATTGCAGGAGACAATAGAATCCTTCAGACCATGTCTGGGACAGCGACCTTCTCACCAGGCCTCGGCCCATCAGAGGTGACAAAGCTGTGATGTGTGTTCTTGGTCTCTTGAGCAAAAAGGAAGAGAATACGTGGAGAGCAGCTCATGGTACCCAGAGAGGAGACACTGTGAGCAGGGAAAATGCGAAGGATGGAGCATCCAATGTCCTGCACCAGTGATTTTTAATAAAAAACATACTTCTGAGAGATGAAAAAAAGAAAAGAAAAAGGCTCCTAACCATCAATCTGTTGAGCTGTTATAACTGAAGTGACCCAAGCCTTGCTTAAGTAAGAAAGGTGTTCGCTATGTCAAATGCAGTGGTAGAGACACTTCTCATCAAGCACTATGAAAAATCACAGTATTACAGTATCACAAAAAGAAAATGGCAGTTTTCCAGCAACCAAACCCAAAGACATGAACTATTATGATCTATATAAGGAATTTCAAAGAGCTGTTATGAAGAAATTCCACAAACTAAAGAAAATTCAGAAAGGCAGGTCAATGACCTCAGAAATAAAAACTAACAGACAGAGGAGTACTTTACTAAAGAGACTGAAATTCTTAAAAAAGAAACAAGTAGAAATTCTGGAGTTGAAATACTCAATAAATAAGGGGAAGAATACCTTAGAAAGCTTTGGAAATAGAACAGATCATATGGAAGAGAGAATTAGCAAGCTCAAGGGAAAAATATAGAAATAATTTTAATGCAAGAGGAAGGAAAAGTAAGATTTTTAAAAAGTAAAGAAACTATGTGAGAATTGACTCCATTAGAAAAGTCAACACAAGAACAATGTATTTCTTAGAAGGAGAAGGGAGCAGAGGGTATCTTTAAAAAATGATAGTTGAGAACTTCCCAAATCTGGAAAGAACTTGGTATACAAGTCTATGAAATTGTACAACACCTTATTATCTCAATGCAAAAAGATCTTCTTCAAGATACATTATATTGAAATTATCAAAAGTTAACAATACAGGAAACAATTTAAAAGCAGCAAAGGAAAAAAAGACCATCATCTATAAAGGTACCCTACCCTCCCTGCTTAGGCTATCAAGAGATTTCTTAGCAGAAACTCTACAGGCCAGGAGATAGTAGAATGGCATATTCAAAATATTGAACCATAATAACTGGCAGCCAAGAACATTCTATCCAGCAAAGTTATCATTCAAATATGAAGGATAAATTAAGGCTTTCCCAGGTAAACAAAAGTGAGAGAGTTCACTACCACTAGACCTACCTTACAAAAAACATTAAAAAGAACACTTTAAGCTGAAACAAAAAGACTAACGTACACAATACTCTAATCTGTAGGGACAGACATAAAGGTAGGATGGCAGACTGAAATTAGGCCCACTAGGGAGCTGTTTCAGTAGTCCTGGTAAGGGATGTGCAAAGTAACTTGAATTAGAATTATAGTTGTGGAAATGATGAGTATTCGTTGGATCCGGCCAACATTTAGAAGCTAAAGCTGATCTGATTTGATAATGAATAAGGTATGAGGTGTGAGAACAAGAAAAAAAATGTTGTTTTATTGGCTTAAACAACTGAGAATGTTGGTACCATTTACTAAGATGAGTAAGACAGAGGAAAATACAGGAAATGCTTTTTTTGTTTGTTTGTTTTAATGGGTTAATCCTGGGACATCCATGTGGTGATGTTGTCTAGAGAGTTGGACACAAGAGGCTTAACTAAGAGTGAAGTTTTGTACATGTGAGTTTGCTCTTCACCCGTAATAGGGAAATAAGGAGAAATCTGCTATGAACATTAAGAATAATCACTGAAATATGAAGGTCTGGAGAAGGCGAGGAATGAAAGAATGTTTAAAGAAAAGCTTCTTCAGTTGTGTCTAGTTCTGGTGCGAAGTAGAGTAAGATGCGTTCCCAGAATTAGATAGGGGAGATTTACTCTGGTTGTATTGAAAGTAAACAGCATCATTGTTTAGTTGGTTAATTAAATCTAAGTATCTTTTTCTTTGAGTTTATTTTTTAGGCAAGGCTCAAGAGTCACAAACAATGGAAGGCGGCTTTAGTACACACAGCTCGGGAGAGGGTATTTATAAATATAGGTCTTTATAAGGAGGTTTTGATTATTACTTGAATTTTGCTAGTCATTATTAGTCTCTTTAGATTTTCTAATTCTTCATAATTCAGTCTTTGTAGGTTGTGTGTTTCTAGGAATTTATCCATTTTTTCCCCGAAGTTGTACAGTTTATTGGCTTGTAATTGTTCACAGTAGTTTCTTATATCTTTTGTATTTCTGTGGTAATAATTACCAAGTATTCTCTTTCATTGTTAATTTTATGTGAATCTTCTCTCTTTTCTCTTGGTTAATTTAGTCAAAGATTGGTCGATTTTGTTTACCTTTTCTAAAAATAAACTCTTAGTTTCATTGATTGTTTTCTATTATATTTCTAGTCTCTATCATCTATTTCTGATCTACTCTTTATTTTTTCTTTCTCTCATCTAACAGGCATAGTGTGTTCTTCTTTTTCTAATGATTTGAGGTTGTAAAGGTAATTTGTTTATTTTAGCTCTCTCTCTTTTTTAATGTAGTCTTTATTGCTATAAACTTCCTGCTTAAAATGGCATTTGCTGCATCCCATCTGTTTTAGTGTGTTTTCCTTTATATTTGTCTCAAGATACTTTGTAATTTCACTTTTGATATCTTCTTTGACTCGGTCGTTCAGTAGCATGTTGTTTAATTTCTACTTATTTGTGAATTTTCCAGCTTCCTTCCTGTTGGTGGTGGTTAGTGGTTCAGTAGCCCAGTCGTTCCTGACTCTTGCAACTCCATGAACTGCAGTCTGCCAAGTTCTTCTGTCCATGGGATTCTCCAGGCAAGAATACTGGAGTGGGTTGCCATTTTGATTTCTAGTTTCATACCATTGTGGTTAGAAAAAAACTTGACATCATTTCAATAATTACTTAAAATTTTTTTTCATGATTGTTCTAAGTACTGGGGTTATGATGGCAAGCAAGAATGAGAAGGTGCTTGACCTAAATGAAGAAAAATCAACAACAAAAAACTTTAAGTTGTGATATTTTTCAGAGAATTATGAGAAGTAGTTAGGAAATAATAAAGATGGAAGATGGGTAATCAGGAATTTTCTAAGAATTTAACATAAGGATGAGAAGTTTGCTTTACAGAGGTCAGAAGGAGGAAGAAGAAATGAGAAAAAAACATCCTTAGGGACAGAAAGTTCCAGGTGCAAGGACCTCAGTTGAGAATAAGAATATTTCCTTTCATTATTAGTATTATTAGCATGTTCTTTATAATTTAGCCATAGTTCTTTTTGTGGTTAAACAATAAAATTAAGAATATAAATGCCTCATTAATATGCAATAAGTAGTATATATTTATAATATTTTTAAAACAAAAATACTTGCAATATTCTGTTTCTTAATATAAATTTTACCTGAGAATTGATATCTTCAGTTCTATTTCTCTGTTTCAATTTGCTGGTTTTGCAAAAAGCTGAGAAAGGTCATTTAATTGGCATATTTTTTACTTTATGTAAAGAATTTTACTTTAGCTAAAGGATGTGCATTTAAAAATTTTCATCATTAGTTTGAACATGAAAAATGTCTAAAAAGATAAGAGCTGTACAATGTTTTAGTTAGTTTTTTTTTTTCTTCCTTTAACTTTGGGGTTTGTATATAGATAGCTCCATATAACCTAAAAAAAATGAATGCAATTTTTAAAATGTTTTATGCTTTTTATACAAAACAAGGTGAAATTATATTAAGCCATTGACCTCTTGATCTTGACCTTGCATTGACTATTTAAAGGGAATAAAAATAGAGGCATTCATTGCTAAGAATAAATTTCTTACCTTAAATTGAGAGAAAATAGAAGCCCTGACAATACTGACAGAAAGTCAGAGGGCTTCATCTTTGGAGTAATCAGGTGTCCACACATTCAAGGGCAAAAAATGCTAAAATCTTAAGGGGCAGAGAGAATGTTACAGAGAACCTTGCTGGACCTACTGAGTTGAAATCATTTATTACTTCATGTATTTTCAATCTATCTCCTTGATCTAGTAGTTTCAATCTATCTCCATGATTGAGTATGTTATGGCTGTTAATGTTTTTATTAATTTTAACCTGTTAAATTATCACCTTTACATTAGGATATACATGAAATTGTTTCTTGTAGGAAAGCATCTTACTGAGCAGTGTTTGAACCTTGAAAGGGAAGTTATATGAACTTCTTGCTAAACTATTTATCTTTCTCAGTGAGTTATCACATAGTTTGCCTGGCAGTAAGCTGATTGAAAGTAGATTGGTGGACTGGGAGATATCACAGATGCCTCACTTTCCTTAACCTCTCATATGCCACTCCAACCTCCCATCATCTTTAAAATTTAGTTTATTGTTGTAAGAACTCTGAATGTGAGATCTAATCTTTTTGTAAATATTTAAGTTTGCAGTAATTTATTGTTGACCATACCTATAATAGGACTTCACTGATGGCTCAGACAGTAAAGTGTTCTGCCTACAATGTGGGAGACCTGGATTTAATCCCTAGGTCGGGAAGATCCCCTGGAGAAGGAAATGGCAACCCATTCCAGTACTGTTGCCTGGAAAATCCCATGGACGGAGGAGCCTAGTAGGCTACAGTCCATGGGATCGCAAAGAGTCGAACACGACTGAGCAATTTACATGTATACACACCTGTGATATTGTCAGTAGATCTCTAGAGTTTATTCATCTTGCCTGGCTGTAACTTTATGCGTATTTCCATCATCATCTTTTGATGGACTTTTAATAGCTCCCTGTCTCCCAGCCTACAGATTCATTTTCTAACAGTCACCACCTCACAAGCTAATGAAATACTTGAAAGTGATTTCCAAAACATATCTATGACTACTTCACTTTTCATTTGAAAATCCTTCAGTCATTTCCTTTCACCTTTTGGATTCATGATAAGCAAAGATTCCTGTCTGCTTTTCCCAACTTATTGTCTGACTCTGTCAGGTAGTAGAATACAATGTCTCAACATTCTACCATCCATATATTCAATAAAGCAAGAATTAGCTGAAAATTTCTCAGTCACTGACTTTAACCAAACTAAAATACCAACCAAATGAGAGTATACCTTGTCAGTGGACTATCTCATGCCTACATCAACAACTTTGTGAAAATGTTCTCAACTAGAGGCAGGAAACATGCATTGGAGTCCTAGATAATACAGCCCTACAAACCAGAAGTGTGCAGGGTGCCATGGTTATAAGTTATTGCTTGGGAATCTATAGAGTTTGTAGAGGTCAGTTGGAAGGCTACCTATTATACTACCAAGGAAAGAATATGTTCCTTAATATAAGTATTAGGCATCATTTTTAAATGATAATTCAGTTTCTTTCCTTTCAAACTTAAGCCTTCACCTTATGTATTAAATTCAGCTTAGTTCAACAAATGATTATTGACCACCTACTATATTTCAGGCTATTTGAGAATACAACATTGAATAAGGCATCCAGCACTTTTTTTCAACAGAGATTGTAGTCAAGTTGGGGAGACCTAAAGGATAATTTTTAAGTGATGTGATAAGTTCAAGTAATGCAGGTATGTATAGGGTGCTATGGGCATAATAATTAATAAGACAAACATAGATAATGAAGACTTTTCTCTAAATCCTTTGGAGTTTTAAAATGAAAAAAAAAGATAATTCAGGAAAGAAAATGAACATATATTCAAATTTGGGGGGGTATAAAGGACCTATTAACTGTCAAAGATGATTTTAAAACCACTTTGCATCTAGACATATCTGATCAGAACTCTAGGTCTAAAAGTAAATGAATTAAGCATATATAGAAAAAAAATACAACCAAATGAATGCAACTGAGAATGACTTCAAATAACTTATCAACAACAATAAACTGGAAAGTGCCAAGTTCTAATGGAAACTGAGTTTGGATCTATAATTCTGTTTGCAGTAAAAAAGAAAAAATGCAGAACATGACATACAATAATGAAGAGCAGCTAAGTATAATCTGAAATGAGTAGACAGAGTCAATAGTAAAGTGGATCCACAGAATTTTGATGCTTAAAGCAATTGTCTTTGAGCAAGAAGAGTTTGGGATTAAGTGAAATACAAGTAAATTTACTTCTAAGGTACACAGTAATCTTAGTATTATAATGATTATATTTGGTATTGTATACCAATTGGTATATATACATTGGTATTGTATACCAATACCCATAACAGCTCTGTAACAGCAAATGCTTAAAAAAACCCAAATGTCCTTCAAGAAATGACTAGTTTAACAGATTATAATGTTACTCAGCAGTAAAAAGGAGCACACAGTTGACACACTTAATAATCTGGATGGTTCGCAAGGGAATTATTCTGAGTGAGAAGCGTCAATATAGAAAGATTATATAACATATAATTCCATTTATGCAGAAATCTTTTTTAAATTGATGTATAATTGATATATAACATATAACATTATATTAATTTCCTATATGGGTTCCCAGGTGGCTTAATGGTAAAGAATCCACTTGCTGATGCAGGGGACATTGGTTCTGTCCCTGGGTCAGGAAGATCCCCTGGAGGAGGAAATAGAAACTCCCTTCAATAGTCTTGCCAGGAAAATCTCATGGACTGAGGAGCCTGGCAGCTACAGTCCACGGGGTTGCAAAGAATCAGACACAATGATATATTATACAATGATATAATATTTTTACATATTGTAAAATGATCACCACAATAAGTTAAGTCTAGTTAACATCCATCCACATATATATTAAAACTATTTTTTCTTCTTGTAATGAGGACTTTTAAGATCTACTCTCTTAGCTACTTTCAAACATGCAATACAGTGTTAACTATAGTCACCATGCTATACATTACATCCCCATTAAATTTCTTTATAACTGGAAGTTTATACCTTTTGACTCCTTTTACTCACTTCACTCAAGCCTCAATCCCCACCTCTGCCAATCTGTCTTCTGTATCTATGAGCTTGGTTTTTGTTTGCTTGCTTGCTTGTTTTGTTTTAGATTCCACGTTTAAGTGAGATCGTATGGTTTTCTTTCTCTGACTTGTTTCACTTACTATAATGCCCTTAAGTTCCACTAATGTTGTTGCAAATTGCACAATCTCATTCTTTTTTACAGCTTCTTTACACACACACACACAAACAGATATAAATATTTATACACACATGGTAAAAAATTCACCTGCCAGTGCAAAATCTCAGGTTTGATCCCTGGGTCAGCAAGATTCCCTGGAGAAGGCAATGGTAATCTACACCAGTATTCTTGCCTGGGAATCCCATGGACAAAGAAGCCCGGCATACTACAGTCCATGGGGTCTCAGAAGAGTTGGACATGACTTAGGGACTTAGCAGCAACATTGTCGGGTGCCATTGCCATCTCCAGGGGAACTTCCTGACCCACGGATCAAACCCACAATCCCTGTGTTGGCAGGCAGATTCTTTACCACTGAGCCACCAGGGAAGCCCATTTATATATATGTATGTGTGTGTGTGTGTGTGTGTGTGTGTGTGTGTGTGTATATGTTATTTCAGTCATGTCCAACTCTTTGCAACTCTTGTGACTCTTTGAGACATCATCTTTATCCATTTATTTTTCAATGGATATGAGTTGTTTTCATATCTTGACTGTTGTAAATGTTGCAATGTACATGGGGGTGCATATGCTGCCGCTGCTGCTGCTCTTAAGTCACTTCAGTCATGTCCGTCTCTGTGCGACCCCATAGACAGCAGCCCACCAGGCTCCCCAGTTCCTGGGATTCTCCAGGCAAGAACACTGGAGTGGGTTGCCATTGCCTTCTCCAATGCAAGAGAATGAAAAGTGCAAGTGAAGTCGCTCAGTCGTGTCCAACTCTTTGCAACCCTGTGGACTGCAGCCTACCAGGTTCCTCCATCCATGGGAGTTTCCAGGCAAGAGTACTGGAGTGGGGTGCCATTGCCTTCTCTGGGGGGTGCATATAGCTTTTTAAATTAGGGCTTTCATTTTCTTTGGATAAATATCAAGAAATGGGATTGCTGGATCATATGTTAGTTCTATTGTTTATTTTCTTTTAAGGAATCATCATATTATTTTCCACAGTGACTGTGCCAATTTACAATCCACCAACAGTGTACCATATAATGGCTATTTTGTCAACTTTAAAATTACAGAGTTTTTCTAGTGCCAACACACAAAAATTTTATAGTTTCGGAACCATAATTAATCATATAACTGACAGAAATCTGAAAGATGAGAAGTACAAGGTATGTTCTTGGCTCAGATGGTAAAGAATCTGCTTGCAATGTAAGAGATCTGGGTTCAATATCTGGGTTGGGAAGATCCCCTGGAGAAGGGCATGGCAACCCACTCCAATGTTCTTGCCTGGAGAATTCCATGGACAGAGGAGCCTGGCGGGTACAGGCCACGGAGTCTCAGAGTCGGACACAACTGGGCAACTAGCACTTTCACTTACACTTGGTTTTCTAGATCAGCCGGTAGATCACCTTGCAGGTGATAGAGCAAGAGACAGAGATTTAAATGGATTGTTTCATATTGTAAACATAGCCACAAGGAGAGCTACAAATTATAACTAGTATATATCAGGAGCTAGGTGGTAAAAACAAAAATAATGAGGAAAATTATAAGTTATTTTTAAGAAGAGGTGTGATAGTGGATAATAGAGACTGAAAAGTGATTATGTTTATTTACTTTAAACTTTTCCATATGGCTTGCTTTATTCTTAATATTATACTTAATATTAGTTTAATTATTTTATTTATTTATTTATTTATTTTATTATTATTGTTTTTGCCATACAATGCCGTGATATCACCATGGGTTTACATATGCTCCCCCTCCAGAACCCCTCTCTCTCCTCCCTCCCTCCTCCCTCCCCCCGGGAAATCTCGATGAACCAGCCCCGAGCATCACTCCTGGGCTGGCGATTGATTAGACATATGATAATTAACGTGTTTCAATGCCATTCTCCCATATCATCCCACCCTTACCCTCATCCATAGAGTCCACGAGTCTACTCTATATATCTGCGTTCCTTTTGCTGTCTCGCATGATGGGTTCTCATTACCGTCTTTCTAAATTCCATATATATGTGTTAACATACTGTATTGTTGTTTTTGCTTCTGGCTTACTTCACTCTGGATAATAGGCTCCATCTGAGTAGAACTGCTTCAAATGAATTTTTTTTTAATGCTGAGTAATATTCCATTGTGTATATGTACCACAGCTTTCTTATCCATTCGTCAGTTGATGGGCATCTAGGTTGCTTCCATGTCCTGGCTATTGTAAACAATGCGGTGATGAACATTGGGGTACATGTGGCTCTTTTAATTCTGGTTTCCTCGGTGTATATGCCCAGCAGTGGGATTGCTGGGTCATATGGCAGGTCTATTTGCAGCTTTTTAAGGAACCTCCACACTGTTTTCCATAGTGGCTGTACTAGTTTGCATTCCCACCAACAGTGTAAGAGAGTTCCCTTTTCTCCACATCCTCTCCAGCATTTATTACTTGTAGATTTTTGTATTACAGCCATTCTGACTGGTGTAAAGTGATACCTCATTGTGGTTTTGATTTGCATTTCTCTGATAATGAGTGATGTTGAACATCTTTTCATGTGTTTGTTAGCCATTTTTATGTCTTCTTTGGAGAAGTGTCTGTTAAGTTCTTTGGCCCACTTTTTGATTGGGTTGTTTATTTTTCTCGAATGGAGCTGCAGGAGTTGCTTGTATATTTTTGAGATTAATTGTTCGTTGCTTCATTGGCTATTATTTTCTCCCATTCTGAAGGCTGTCTTTTCACCTTGCTTATAGTTTCCTTTGTTGTGCAGAAGCTTTTAATTTTAATTAGGTCCCATTTGTTTATTCGTGTTTTTATTTCCAATATTCTTAATATTAGCTAAATTATTTAATTAACTTTTTTATGGGTCGCAAGGAGTTGGACACAACTTAGCGACTTCACTTGCACTTTTCATTCTCTTGCATTGGAGAAGGAAATGGCAAGCATTTTAGGAATGATCCCCTTCCCCTTTAGGTTTT
Organism: Antilocapra americana; assembly: GCA_007570785.1. Taxonomy (NCBI): domain Eukaryota; kingdom Metazoa; phylum Chordata; class Mammalia; order Artiodactyla; family Antilocapridae; genus Antilocapra; species Antilocapra americana. Next base: position 61,221,714 of record ML660200.1, on the reverse strand, counting down.
ATATTTTTCTCCAAATTTTCTATAAACATTACTTTTACAATCTAAAATTCTGTAAAATAAGTGTCATGTTTAAAGAAGCGATAACATCTGATGTAACACAACATATTTTATGTAGACATGCACAATATTTTGAAAAATCAGATATTTCTGTTTACACGACAAGTTGTTCATGTATGTTGAGTTCCTATGATATGGTTGCAGTGTAACTGTGAATGGCTTATTTAATCTTGTAAGTACTGACTTAAGTCCTGTGCCTCACAGATAATATGACAATTCCAAAAATTAAGCTGTAGAGAAAAATGCCTTGTTACTACATAGAAAATCACTTGATAGAATTAAATGAGTCACTCAACTGTGCTGCACAAATTTATAGCCATTATCTGTGGAGAAATAGAGTTAGCACTGACGTTAAATGTACCATTAACCACTACCATATGGTTTTCATTATGTTTGTTGCCATTTGTTATGCCCAATAAGTTGAAAACTTTATTATATATTGATTTACTGCTGTGAATGCCTGAAAACTCTTGTGCTCTCAACACTATCATTGATCAGATATCAATTGTTTTTTACTCTCAGACCACAGAAAATATTAAACTGATTCTAGATATATCTGATACATACTAAAGGGCTTGACCTCAATTTTTCTGTTAAAGGCCTTTTAGCTTCAGTTTTAAGAACAATTTTGATTTTTACAATATTGTACTCTTCCTGACAAGGATTTCCACTTTTTCATTTATTTGGCTGGAAAACAGGACTAGACCAGTATTTGAGATAATTTATAATTTGTAGAGATGTGGCAGCTATTCTTGATGTAAACAATGTCCATAAAAATGATTTAGGAATGTATCATTTGGAAAATGAGTTGTATAGGTGGGTCATAAATTACAGTGCTTTTGAAAAATATAATATTTAAAAGGAATGAATGCTTTGTCCCACCCTGAACTCTTTACATATCACTTTAATATGCCTCTGTATTGTGGGATATAGAATATCCAAAGAATTACATACTGCAGATGAATTTGAAAGATAATTTTCTGATTATTTTCATTTATTTCCATCTGTTTTGAGATACCTATTTAATTATCTAATACATAATTGAAAATAAAATGCTGTATTCCAGGTGCAGAAGTCTAAAATAGCATGTAAATATTAAAAATTTTAACCATTTTGACATGTTGTTTTTGTGTTTAGACATTAAGCTGTGTCTGATTCTTTTGCAACCCCATGAACTGTAGCCCACCAGGCTCTTCTGTCTATGGAGTTTCTCAGGCAAGAAGACTGAGGTAGGGTGCCATTTTTTTCTCAAAGGGATCTTTCCGGCTCAGGAATCAAACTCATGGCTTCTGCTTGGCAGGTGGATTCTTTACTGCTGAGCCACCTGGGAAGCCATTTTGACATATAGAACATAAAAAAGTTAATTAAATAATTAAACTAATATTAAGTACTTTCTGAAACATAAATTGATGAATATGAGTGTTAGAATTTTTCTAAGCATTATTTTCTATTAAAAGTGATAGTTTAGTCTACACATGAGTGAACTACACAGAAATAATAAATGTCTATATAGGCTTTTGTTTCTCATTCTATATGAAAATTAGTGATGTTGAGCATTTTGTCAGCCTAAACTTTGAAGTCAGGGAAACCTGATTTTGAAACCAACTTTTACATGAATTTACTACCTATTGAAGAAGGAACATTAATTTCCTTATCTGAACTGAGGGTTAAATGAGATTATGGTTGCATATGAGAAGTTCCTGGTGCACAATATGTAATAAAGGCAAAAACTGTCAATTATTTCATGAGATTTACACTAATGATGGCCTAAGCATCTCAATTTATATACCTTCCTGAATGAGCTGATTGATAGATGAAATTAATGTGATTGCTAAGAAAATAGCTGAAGTTTCCTTATTTATAAATGATACACAAGTAATTGCCACATGGCATTTTAAATGTAATTAAATTTTATTCCTTTGGCTATTTGTGTGTGTGTGTGTGTAGATTTCAGTGGAGCTTTAGGACAGTGCTTTTCAAAATTTCAATGTATAGGTGAATCATCTGGAAATGTTGCAAAAATCCAGATTCTGGGTCAGTAGGCCTGGAATAGGTTCTGAGATTCTGAATTTCGGAACGCTTACTGGTGATGCTGAAGCTATTGAACCACAGTGTGTGTGTGTGCTGGTACTCGGGCAGTGAGGTGATAGATTGTAGATGCTACATAATAAATACCCTCTTGCTCTTTCCTATTATATGCTCCCATAGGACCTGGCATGTATACTCTCAAAATTATTTGTTTCTTGTATTAAAATGTTTTAAATGTTTTACTTCCTTCCATATATCATAAGCTCCTGAAAGTATGTCTTCTTTTACTCGCTGCTCTGTCCAAGAACAGCATAGTGCCTGGAACTTGGCAATGAGTATCCATCTGCTTGGTGCTGGTAAACTATATGCCAGAAGTGAAGCCCATGGCTGAAAAGATAATCCACAGATTGAAAGGTTCTACATAGTGTCTGGGTTACAAAAGAATTTTGCAAAATGGACTGCTTCTCCATTACCCATAGTTTTAGTTTAATTTCCTCTCTTAGAAATGTGTGTGTGTGCCTGTGTCCAGTGGTCATAGACAGAACTGGTGTTTGAAAGACATGTATTATTCTGGTAATTAGATACAATATAACTGAATTTACTGTTTTATAAATTTACTTTGACATTGATTCAAGAAGGAGCGCTTGAAGAGAATAACTGAGTACAAAGTCAAATGAGGGCTAGGTCACTAAGTTTCTTTAAGGCCAAGATGCTGCTGCCATAGAGCTTTGAGAAGATATAATACTGTATTGTATACTGGAAACTTTTAATAGAGTAGGTCTTAAGAGTTTTCACCACAAACACACAAACACAAATGCACACACACACATACACAAATGGTAACTGTGTAAGATGATGGATGTGTGAGTAGACTTGGTTGTGTTAATAGTTTTACAATGTATACTTATATCAAACCATCATCTTTTCTGTCAGTAATGTGTCATAATAGATTAGCTTGCATTTTCTGAGATTTTTATATAAACAGAATCATGTAATACATGCTCTTTTTGTCTGACTTCTTTCAGTCAGCAAAATTATTTAGAGACTCATCCATGTCGTTGTGTGTATCAATAATTTGTTTCTTCCTAAATGGAGCAGGATTCCATCTAAAGAAGAGAAAGTTTACATTTTGAAGTAGATGCTATTCAGGCTTTCATGTCTTTGCAGGATATGTGGAAAGAGAAAATTATGAACTATCAGTTATGAGTGTGTGGTTAAGTATAGAAGTGGAAGATAAATATAAAATTTTGCCTTTCCAGTAGTTCACAAGCTAACTTTAATTATTTCATATATAGGTATTAAGGTATGCATTCATTCTATTTGAAAATAGCATATACAGTATTCATATGAGTTAACTTTAGCCTATCAAGTCTAGTTAACTCATGCTCTCAGCAGACTCTTACAGGCAGTAGTGAACTAATAGGGACTGGGATTGAGAACATTAATGTTGATTTGTGTCTCTTGGAGTTTTCTTCTTGTGCAGTCATTCATAAAGGGTTACTTATGCATGGAGAGATGCACATTGAAAGATGGGCAGGAATTTCAGATTGCTCTCATCTATTTTATCAGGTTCCTATTTTGAACCCCTTCAGTGTTTCTTTTTCTCACTGTCTCTGGGCCACTTTTCTAGCATCAGTTCACAATGCAGAAACTGAGTATGTGTGACTCTGGTCAGCTTCAGGCAAACACACATGTCCACATTCAGCAATTCTTGCCTTCTGCCACTTGGGGTTAATCTTTGAATGAAGCAATCTGAAACAGGGAGATAAACAAAGAATCATAATGGTACTGTTTTCAGTCAACTCTCAAATATTGCAAATATTAACATGTAATTAATACTGACAGGAGAATATAAAGGAATATGAGATTTGAGTAGATATTTCTTAAACTTTCCCTTATGAAATAGTTTAGTTTATAAATATACATTTAAGAGAAAATAGAAATATGGCACAGTGGTAAAGAATCCAACTGCCAATGCAGGATACACAGTTTCAATCCCTGGGTCATGAAGATTCCCTGGAGGAAGAAGTGGGTTGCCATTCTGTTGCCTGGAGAATTCCATGGACAGAGGACATGGACATGGGGTCACAAAAGAGTCAGATGCAACTTAGTGAATAAACAACAGCAACAGAAATATTCTTAAGTTTCTAATGTCAACTTTTCATTAACTTGATTACTACATTATATATATACATATAAATATGTCAATAATAATTTTAAGGTTACTTGGAAATTTTACCAAGAACTGAAAAAAATCTTTAGAGTTTGGGAAGTTTGCTTTTTTTGTTGTGTTCTTGTCATTTTCCTCGAGTCCCTTATCTCAAGTATCTGAACAGAATGCCATATTTAGGGGATTGACTGCATTTCACATATTTAAGGTGAAAGAACTCAGAAGTTTTTACTATTACTTTTATTGCTTTTAGATAGATGAGGAGTATGAAAGGGTAGCTATCCTTAGTTAATCTTAGGGAATTAAATCTATCTAAGTAAAACCAATTGGAAACGATTTTTTATCTTGGGCTATGGGCCTTTGTTCTGCAGTAATGGCAGCCATTTAAAGTAAATTGTCCATTAAAGTACCATTCTGGCTTTTGACAAATTGCCTCCAACTGTTTTCTTCCTCCAGGGAAACACAAACCTGAAAAGGGTGGTTTCATATTTTCTGCTTGACATATAGGTTGCCTGAACCAGCGGGCTAAAATGCTTTTAGGTGCTCTGTAAGACAACTCAAAGAGGTTATATATGGTCCAGTAGAGCCCAAGTGAAGATATTGAATGCTAGCAACTTATCTTGTGTGATGACAAATAATTGGTCATGTCCATGTATCATTTATCATTTTAAAAACAGTTCTCACTTTTTAATCATGTAATATAAGAACAATGGAACAGAACTGACAAAAGCTATGAATCCTATTTTTGGCTAAAAATACATAAAAACATACAAAAATAATTCAAATGACTGGTAAGGTAAAATTGAATGCACTGCTCTCATAAGCAGACACCATCTTACTTTCGGGTGACAAAAGTTCAAAGTGCTTATTATAAATGATCAAAAAATCAATTTTAATAGAAGCCTTCTCTCAAAAAGTAAATAAGCTGTAGTAAAAAAAAAAAAATGTGGGCTTCCTAGTGGCGCTAGTTGTAAAGAATCCACCTGCCAATGTGGAAGATATAAAGGACACCATGGGTTCAATCTTGGGTTGGGACGATCCCCTAGAGGAAGGCATGGCAACCCACTCTAGTATTCTTGCCTGGAGAATCCCATGGACAGAGGATCCTGGCAGGCTACAGCCTATAGGGTCACAAAGAGTTGGACATGAATGAGGTGACTTAGCACACACACAGTTAAAGATTCAAAGATAATTATACAATTGTGGTTTAGATGTTAATGGAATGAAGTATTCTACTGTTTTTTAAACTTAGATTATTTTAGCCATAAAAAAAAAACTGAAGTGTTTTTTAGTAGTAAAAATAGTTATAGTAGTCTCTCTTTACAGAATATAACAAAAAAATAAACTTTGCCTGTGTTTCTAAAAACAAGTTATTCACTTTAGTTTTGATGGTCAATATAGTTTATGAGTAAAAAATCTTTGTGAGCTAAAGTTTCTAATTCACAAATATGAAAAGCTATGTTTTGCTAAAGTAACTTTAAAGTCACTTAAATGCTTTGATTTTAGGCACAATTTTCTAGTCTACAACATTTTGTGGAAAGAATAAAATTCATTATCTCAGACTGGATCAATACATTGTCTGGAAAGTTCTGAGTAGTGTCAGTTTCCTTGACTTTCACAACTTTGACACTTTGGAAGATGGTGGTTTAGTTGCTAAGTCATGTCCGACTCTTGCAACCCCATGGACTGCAGCCTGCCAGGCTGGAAGATGATAGGTCTGTTATTTTGTAGACTGTTTCTGAATTTGGGTTTGTCTGAGTTTCTGATTGATTAGATTCTAGTTATGCACGTTTTGGAAGAACACCACAGAAATGAGATTATATTCCTGTCAGGAGGCACATGATTTCAATTTGTTTCATGATTTATAGTGTTAACTTTGACTATGTATTTAAAATCATGTCTGCCAGGTTTATCCGCTGTACAATCAACTCATCTAACTTTTGTAATGATTAAGAACTTTATGAAAAGGTATTTTGGAGACTGAGTAAACATTCGCATCTTTACCAAACTTTTGAAACTTTCATTTATTTATTTAGATTAGTAAGTTTACTTATTTTGATGCCCAAATTATTCCACACTTAGCCAAAGGGAGACTCTATGATATGGCTTCTGTATCCTTTTGACACATCCAAATTGTTTTTTAAGCACTTTTTTTCTGGAATTAATAAGATTTTTCTAGGCTCATTTTCTACTTTCTCTGACTCAGAGAGCTATTTCACTAAAGATCCTCAGGTTTTTTAGAGAAAAATGATGTTCAGAAACCAAGATCTGGTACCACTTATTAATAAGGTGCCTTGTTCCCAGCAGGCCTGCTTAATAGACACATCTAAGGAATATGTGTATGCATACATGGGTAGGTACATACATTTGTTTCTACATGAATTCTGTATCTCTGCACCACACATTTGTATTTATATTTCTTTCTCAGTTCCTCTGTCTCTGTCTCTTTCTCTCTATGTATTAAAATACTTTAGCTATCATCAATGCCTTCATCTCTCCTGCAACACTCAGGATTTACCCTTGTTTTCTCCAGTTTTATGTGCCCTTCTCTGAGTACATGTGACTCCTACTAGATTCAATCTATGTACCATATTTGGTCATTCTCTCTGTATATAACCGATCTTCCTGTTGTATCCACTGTCCTCCTCTGCATAAATGTCCCTCTCATCCTGCTTAGGCTCAGATATGCAGTACCGTGTTACTTCTCTGCAAAGATGCTGCATTAACTGTTCATGCTTCAACAACCAAGGTGGGGCCACCAGCCCTCATCTACAGGGATGTTCTCCCACACAAATTGGTCTGTAGCATTCTGTGGTGTGCTTTCTCTTACCCTCATGATAACCTACCTCCTCTTTTCCTGTGATCTCTCTCTCTCTCTCTCTCTCATGCACACATACACACACCTTTATCTTCCTAGATTTCTTCTATCCTTGTTTTATTCACAATATTTTTCTTTTCCTGCCTGCTCTCTAAATGTTCAACTTCCCTGCAGCTTATACCTTGCTGCCTACATGATGTCAACCAGTCTCACAGTTTTAAGTGTTTTCTCCACATCAGTAACTCCCAAATCAGCACCTGAGGCATTTAAGCTGATATACATAACTACCTACTTGGCGTCTGCGCATGGATCTCGTGAATCCAAATATAAGTTGTAAAAATTAGAGACTTGATTTTTCTTGCCTGACTCTTCTTTCTCCAATAAATAATACCACTATTACTGTACAAGCCAGAATACAGGAATAGTCTTTGATTTATCTGTTTTCCTGACCCACACACATGCAGTATATCAATATGAGCAAATCCAGCTGGTATTTTCATCAGATGTTTTCCTTATCTCTTGATTCTCATCAGATCTCCATTCCTGCCACTGTAGCCCAAGCCATACTTACATGTCATGTAGACTATTGTAAGAGCCTATTTTTCCTGCTTCTATAATCGATTCTTTTGTAGTCTATACTCTATTCCTCTAAAGAAGGTACAACTAACCTTTAAAAATTAAGTCAGACCACATTGTCTCTCAACAAGAAATTTTTATTTTTCCATTGCACTTATAATGAAATGCAGTCTGTTTGCCCTGGTCTACAGCACTCCACTAATGGCTTGATTTATCTCTGTCACACCATCTTTTACCACTTTCACCCTCTGGATTACTACCGTCTATCTTGTCATTCCTGTTTTACAACAGGCCAAGTGTTTCCCAAGCTGGGCATTTGGATTTGCTTTCTAGTACGCTGCAGTCCACAGGGTTGCAAAAAGTCACGACTGAGTGACTGAGCATGCACACAGTTTCTCCAAATCATCATTTAGCTGACCCCTTCTCATTTGGATCTTACTGAAATGTCTTCTCAGAGAGATTAAATTAATTGATTAATTTATCATGAAACTCTCAAATTTGTTAGTGAAGTTCTGAGTTCAGCAAGACACAGAGATCATTTACAAGTAGTTGATGAAGGTTGCAGAAGGGGAGTTGGAGTCTGTCCCACAGAGATGGTTCGTAGGAGGCAGTTGAGTTTTCATGGATCATTAGAGAGTTTGAGTGTTGTGAGAATGCATGGAATAGGAGAAGTCAGGAGCCAGAATATGGAGAACTTCTGATAGATTTGTAAATTCTAAACTTTATGGCCTAGACTGTAGACCAGCATGGTCATAAATATTTAGTAGAAGCTGGTGAAATCATCTACTACAGCATAAGAAGCATGAAGTAGGGTCAGGCAGGATCTACAGTTATCCAGAAATCTCTCTTAGATACTTCTGAAACACCCAAAAGAGAATTCCCAATTGTGAGGTTTTGTTTCTCAGTAGCCCAGAAGACCTTAAACATCCCCTTATATGTACTTCTAGATATCATCTTGAGGAAAGGGCTTAGTGGTGAGTGAAGTGCTAAATGATTATTACTTGCTTAGAAAAGAAAGAGGTAACCTGAGAAAATATAAATGGAAGAGATTTCGTTTATGTTTGTTGAAGGAGTTTAGTAAATCTAAGCCCACTCAAGTTTCCTAGTAGACTAGAGTAAATGGGCCATATGATCAAGTACATTTGTGTGTGTATAGCACATATAGTGTTGTATACAAATAATTTTTAACCTCACAGTTGTAAATAGTTGCCAACACTAAGGAATTTGGGTATTTGTATGCATGGATTTATAAACTTCCAGGGACTAAAGATAGATACAGCTAGATATAGCCAGAAGGGAAGCATATATATTAGACCAATTGTTCTCATCTTCTAATTCTCATTTTATTCACTGGGTGGAGCAGTTAATATCTGAGTCTCTTACCCAAGAGCTTCTGGTTTAATAGGCCTGGGCATTATGATTTTTTGAAATCTTCCCAAGTGCTTCTCATGTGCATTCAGGGTTGACATGCTGAAAGGCAATCTTTTAGATTAAAAAAAAATCTCTATACATTTCCAGTCTCACATCATTATTTTGTGTGTACCTGCATGCTAAGCCACTTCAGTCATGTCCGACTCTTTGGAGCCCTGTGGACCATAGCCTGCCAGGCTCCACTGTCCGTGGGATTCTCCAGGCAAGAATACTGGAAAGGATTGCCATGGCCTCCTCCAGGGGATCTTCCTGACCCAGGGATCGAATGCACGTCTCTTATGTCTCCTGCATTGGCAGGCAGGTTCTTTACCACCAGCACCACCTATTTTGCATATGTTAATATATCCTAACATGAGTGAGATTTAGCTAGGACCCCTAATCCCTGACACACTAGACAGATTCTGATTTAAAGACTTTCCAAGGTGTATAAGTACAGAAATATTTCTAGAAAGTGAATGATTTTAATGGAGTTAGCTCCACTAAAACATTGATTGGTTGAGGTCCCTTTTTGCCTTTCTCCTAGGGTTTGTGAGTAATCATCCTTGTGGTCAGGATCAGTCCCCAAATTTCCTGACTTCATGTATTTGGCAGAATTGCCTAGTTATTTTTGTTAAAGCAAGCAACAATAACAATGAAAATCAGGTCTTTCAGCTGCATTCTACCTGGTCTAAGAAACACAACTGGCCAGCGTAAGATTAACGGGGCTCAGGACAGAACCATGCTAACCCAGCAGTCTTTTGAAATATGCCATAACAGCCATGACATCTTCACAATAAGTTTCATGAGGATGTGTATTGAGTTTAATGAACTTTGGTTAGCTCTGCTAGCTGTTTCTCACTTTGTTCAGTTTTGCAGCTGCTAAAATGGGAAAGATTGAGATCAGCAAGTTTCTGTGAGTAAGTTAAAATAGGCTTTTGAGTAATTTTTTTCTGCCTACTTGGCATATTTCTCTTGTGACAGTTGGATGTTATTTGGGGTTTCATACTTGGAGGAAGAAGCACAGCAAATTTCAGTCATTTTAGAGATTAAATATTCTCTGTATATATATATTTGTAGCTGTTATTTTCTTCTTCTTGAGGTTTATGATTGATCTTTAGCATGTGATCCCTTGTGTATTGCTCTGTCTGAAGCAGCCTGAATAGAATTATGCAGAGTTTCTCTTCAGTTACAATTCTGCTTTCTTACCTCACTCGAGTATCAGTCTTCAGAGAATCAACATAACAAAGGAATAAATACAAATACATACAAAAATATCTACCAGAAGATCACTGAATTAGGTTTGTGAAAGCACACTAAAAGTAATTTTCTACTGAAAAATTTAATCAAATTTATTAATCATATCACTGCTTACTGGTGTTAAATAAAAATTTAAAAGGTAGCAATCAATAAACAGAGATAAAAGTATCTCAAGAATAAATGAAAGGAAGTAATAAAAAGACTCACCAGGCTGAAGTGCCTCCTATCAACAGTAGCTGATAAAATATTAAAAGACTTGCCTTGTGTAATGTCTCCAGAGAGCCATCTGGCTGATCTGCTAGACCATGATTGACAACTTTGAGACCTTGCTGGAAGCCACAAAAGTATATCTATAATATTATACTCAACTGTATAGGTCTTTCTTCCTAAATGGGGCTGGAAATAACATACCACTGAATGACTGGCTTTTAAGAAATTGAACATTCTCCTCAGTCCCAGCTGAAGTTTAATTTGCTTAGAATTAGATGCTATGTGGTATCTGGAATACCAAAAAAAAAAAAAAAAAAGAAAGAAAGAAACAGGGCCTTGTATCTGAAAACATGTAAAACTGATTTAGAGGAGTTAAGAAATCAAAGGAGGGGATTTTATTAGAGGGGGCAGGTGATTTCAGTGTCAGGATAAATAATTATTTACTAATATATTTCATGTGCCTGGTACTAAGCTCCTGATTTATGTTCGTTGTCTTAATTAAGTCTCATAAAAAAAGCCCTACCAATGAGACATGTAAAGATATTTTTACTTTTCTTGAGATAAGAAATTGAAACTCAGAAAAGTTAAAGAACTTGCCCAAGGTCTTTATAGTAAATAGTCTCTTAACTTGTATTTGAACTGAGAGCAACACAACACCAAACGGCATGACAAACCAAAACTGACTATGACACTAGTGACACTCTAGACTTTTATTCACAAGAGTGATGTGCCTTTTCACTTTGTTGATGATTCCCTCCACTGTGCTAAAGCGGTTTGATATAGTCCCATTTGTTTATGTTTGCTTTTTTGCCCTTGTCTGAGGTGACAGATTCAGAAAGATATTACTAACATCAGTGTTAAAGAGTCTACCTCCTATGGGTTCCTCTAAGATTTTTATGGTTATGGGTTTTTCATTTAAGTCTTTAATATATTTTTAGTTTATTTTTGTATATATGAAAGTGATCTAATTTCATGCTTTTGCATATGTCTGTCCAGTTTTCCCAACACCATTTATTTTTTAATTTTAAATTTATTTTTTAATTGAAGGATAACTGCTTTACAGAATTTTGTTGCTTTCTGCCAAATAGCAACATGAATCAGTCATAGGTATACATATGTCCCCGCCCTCTTGAATCTCCCTCCCATCTCCCTTCCCATCCAACCCCTCTAGGTTGATACAGAACACCAGTTTGAGTTCCCTGAGTTATACATCAAATTCCCATTGGCTATTTATTTTACACATGGTAATGTAAGTTTCCATGTTACTCTCTCCATACATCTCACCCTCTCCTGCTTCCCCTCTCCCATGCCCATAAATATGTTCCCTATGTCTCTGTCTCCATTGCTGCCTTGCAAATAATTTCATCAGTACCCTCTTTTTAGATTCAATATATATGCGTTAGTGTATGACATTTGTTTTTCTCTTTCTGACTTACTTCACTCTGTATAATGGGCTCTAGGTTCATCCACCTCATTAGAACTGACTAAAATGTGTTCCTTTTTATGGCTGAGTAATATCCCATTGTGTATATGGACCACAACTTCTTTATCTGCCTCTTTAGAGCTGACTCAAAGGCATTCCTTTTTATGGCTGAGTTATATTCCATTGTATATATATATGTGTATATATATATATATATATATATATATGTATATATACATATATATATATCTCACAGCTGCCTTATCCATTCATCTGTGAATGGACATCTAAGTTACTTCCATGTTCTAGCTATTGTAAATAGTGTAAATGAATATTGGGGTACATGTGTCTTTTTCAGTTTTGGTTTCCTCAGGATATATGCCTACTAATGAGATTTCTGGGTCATATTGTGGTTTTATTCCTAGTTTTTAAAAAAATCTCCATACAGTCTTTCATAGTGGCTGTATCAATTTTCATTCCCACCAATAGTACAAGAGGGTTCCCTTTTTTCCACACTCTCTCCAGCATTTATTGTTTGTAGCCTTTTTGATGATGGCCAATCTGACTGGTGTGAGGTGATATTTCATTGTAATTGTGATTTGCATTTCTCTAATAATGAGAGATGTTGAGCATCTTTTCATGTGATTGTTAGCCATCTGTATGTATTCTTTGGAGAAATGTATACGAAAATCACTTGCGTTCCTATATACTAACAATGAAAAATCAGAAAGAGAGATTAAGGGATCAACCCTATTCACCATTGCAACAAAAAGAACAAAATATCTAGGAATAAACCTATCTAAGGAGACAAAATAACTGTATGCAGGAAAATATAGGACACTGATGAAAGAAATCAAAGACAACATAAACAGATGAGGAGATATTCCATCTTCCTGGGTTCGAAGAATCAATACTGTGCAAATGGCTATACTACCAAATGCAGTCTACAGATTCAGTGCAATCTCTATCAAATTACCACTGGCATTTTTCACAGAACTAGAACAAAAATGTTCACAATTCATATGGAAACACAAAAGACCCAGAATATTGAGAAAAGCAATCTTGAGATAGAAGAATGGAGCTGAAGGAATCAACTTTCCTGACTTCAGACAATACTACAAAGCTCTGGTTACCAAGACAGTATGGTACTGGCACAAAAACAGAAGTATAGACCGATGGAACAAGATAGAAAGCCCAGAGTTAAACCCATACACCTATGGGTACCTTATTTTTGACAATGGAGGCAAGAGTGTACAATGGGGCAAAGATAGCCTCTTCAATAAGTGAGAAATAAACAAATATAACAGGAAATAGAAATTATAAAAATAAGCAAGTGAAAATTCTAAAGATGAAAAATATAATGTCTGAAATGAAATTGCCCCTGGGTGAGATTAAAAGCAGATTAGACATTGAAAAAGAAAACTTGACAGCTACATGTAAAAGAATGAAGTTAGAGCACTTCCTAACACCATACAGAAAGATAAACCAGAAATGTATTAAAGACCTAAATGCAAGACTGGAAATTATAAAACTCTTATGGGAAAACATAGGCAGAACACTCAATGACATAAATCAAAGCAAGCTTTCCTATGACTCACCTCCTAGAGTACTGGAAATAAAAGCAAAATAAACAAGTGGGACCTAATTAAACTTAAAAGATTTTTCACAGCAAAGGAAACTAAAGACAAGGTGAAAAGACAACCCTCAGAATAAGAGAAAATAATAGCAAAGGAAAAAAAAACTGACAAAAAAATTAATTTACAAAATATACAAGCAGCTCAAATAACTCAATACCAGAAAAGCAAACAACCCAATCACAAAGTGGGCAGAAGACTTAAACAACACTGTTTATTGAAGAAAGTCTTTCCCCGTTTTATTTTCTTGCTTCCTTTGTTTTAGATTGACTGTGTATGCATAGGTTTATTTCTGGGCTCTATATTCTGTTGCATTGATCTATGTGTCTTTTTTTTTTTTTTTTTTTGCACCAGTAGAACGTTGTTTTGATTACTACAGTTTTATAATATGGTTTGAAAACAGGAAGTATGATGCCACCAGCTTTGTTCTTTCTCAAGATTGTTTTGACTATTCAGGTTCTATTTGTTTTCATCCAAATTTTAGGATAATTTGTTCTAGTTCTGTTAAAAATGTCATTTTGTCTTGATAGGGATTACACTGAATCTGTAGATTACTTTGGGTAGTATTGATATCTAACACTACCAATGCTTCTAATCCATGATCAAGGTGTATCTTTCCACTTATTTGTGTGTTCGTCAATTTGTTTCATCAATGTCTTATTATTTTCAGTACAGATCTTTCACCTCATTGGTTAGGTTTATTCCTGGGTATTTTATTCTTTTTGATGCAGTTGTAGGTGGGGTTTTTTAAACTGCAGTGTAATTATTTTGCAATATTATGTTAGTGTCAGGTGTATAACATAGTGGTTCAAAATTTTAAAGATTATGCTCCGTTTAAGGTTATTACAAAATATTGGCTATATTCCCTGGGCTGCACAATATATTCTTGTAGCTTATTTATTTTATACATAGTAGATTGTACCTTTATCTCCTACCCCTAAACACAGGACTATGTTATTTCTCTTCCTAGTTCCAGGATGTTGGTTTAACAATGGAGAGGATAAAAATAAATAGAAGCCTGAATATAATTTGAGATACATGTATAAACAATGAGACCTTAGTGACCAGGCCGCACAGAGTCTGGGATTGGAGCATTTTCCTTGTTTATTCGTTCGTCACAGCATACTTTAACATATCTTAGCTTGCTCTCCAAAAACTTCTGCCACTTCCCAGATGTAAGATTCTTAGACCATATGTTTTTGCTTCTTCATTATAATTGGTGTTTTTCTTTGGTAACACATTCTACTTCTACATATATGATAAATTCAACATAAACTTAAAAACTTATTTCTACAAATAAATTAAAATGAATTAAATTTAATAAATTAAAATGAAAAAAGCAATATTTTATATTTCTAACATGTTTGCAGTGTCTTGTGCTTTTCATTTCTTTGTAGAAATCTTAGTTTCCATATGTAACCATTTTTATTCTTCCAAAGAATTTTTATTAGCATTTCTTGTGGTGTTATTCTGATGGCAAGGAATTCTCTCAATTTTTGTGTTTCTGAAACAATTTTTGAATAACCTTTTTTTGAGGTGGAGGTATAAAATTCTGACAGGTTCTTTTAATTTTAGCATGTAATGATATAATTCTGTGATCTCTGAGTTGCTTAGTTTCTAATTAGAGGTCTGTGTTCTTACCTTTATTCTTCTGTGTATTATATTTTCTTACACAAGAAATATAGGAAGTGAAAAACACCAGGATAGGGGACATGGGTGGGTCTTTTTTTCTGCTTTATTGTTAAACCCTCAGGTTCAATGATTTTTTCTTTTTCAATGTCTAATCTGCTTTTAATCTCATCCAGCGACAACTGCATTTCAGATATTATATTTTTCATGTTTAGAATTTGCATTTGATTATTTTTTAATAATTTCTATTTCCTGTCATATTTATTTATTTCTCTATCTTCTTAAGTATATAGAAAATAGCTTTTTAAAATTCCTTTTTCTGATAGTGTCATTCCTGGGTCTGTTTCTATTGGCTTCTTTTTATTCAGGTAATAGGTTACATTATTGTGTTTTTAGACATGAGTAGTAATTTTTTTTCTTTATTGTATGCTAAACATATTAGCTACCATGCTGAGTGTTTGGATTTTGTTGTCTTCCTTTAAAGAATGTTTTAGTTATTTTTGTTTGGTTGGACAATAACAAAAGTTATTGAAGATCATTTTGATCCCTTCAAAACGATTTTTTAGATCTTGGGGGAAGATAAGGAGTAGCTGGGCTTCCTAGGTGGTGCTAGTGGTAATAACACGCCTGCCATTGCAGGAGACCTAAGAAACGCAGGTTCCATCTCTGGGTGGGGAAGATCCCTGGAGGAGGGCCTGGCAACCTAGTCCAGTTTTCTTGCCTGGGGAATTCCATAAACAGAGGAGCTTGGCAGGCTACAGTCCATAGGGTGGCAAAGAGATAGACACGACTGAAGTGGACTCAGCATGCACTCTAGACTCACTCTAGAGACGGTTTAAACTTAGTGTTAGTTGCTCAGCTGCATCCAACTCTTTGCCACCCCCTGGAGTGTAGCCCGCCAGGCTCCTCTGTCCATGCGATTCTCCAGGCAACAACAACAGGAGCGGGTTGCCATTCCCAAATCTTGACCTTGTTAGGGCTCCATAAAAATGTCAGGCTGCAGTTTATATTTCCTACATCAACCAGGCCACTAGGCTAGTTTGGGTTCCCCCTCCATGTTTTCCTCATCTAGAAATTGCCTGTAGGAAGAAAGCCATAGTAGTTTTATTGTTCATCTCATTTATTTCTCTTTTCTCAGGAATCACAGTTCTGAACTGCCTCTTTTCTGCTCTCTGAAAACAATTTTTAACAATTTTCTAGTTTCCAATTGTTTCCGGAAGAGATTTTGCCTAGGTTGTAACTGCTTTTTAGCTTGAAGCAGTAATTAATAGATTTTTTTTAAAGGAAATGTTTGTTCAGCAAAGGCCTTTTAATGAAAAAGGAGACCATGTTTACATGTATGTGAAAGATACCAATTTTAATCTTATGATAATGCAAAAGGTATAATAGTAAATCCAAATAATGCATTAAATTATCGATTCATAATTTAAGGAAGGACTTTAAGAAGTCGTTGATCTAGTTCCCTGAATACTGGCATTGGTGAATGTCATTAAGGTTGAGCTGACTAGTGGTTAGAGCTGGCCTGATGTATCATAGCATCCCATATGAACATTTTACTATCAACATGGACAACCCCATAAAATTAGAATATTCCTGTTTTAATTTCATTGACCTCCACTTATTTGGATACCATTATCCTCCATTTTTCCATTCATATACAAAAGAAATGAGTCCAGTCTCTCATATGTAAAACATTTAATGGCAAAGAATTTATGTATGATGATAGGAAAGGACAAGAGAAAACACCACAATCTTAGCTGAAGATGTAGTTTTTCTACTTCCTAAGTAGTATACAGGGACATATTCTAGAGCTATGAGAAAAGCTGTGCAGAAGTTAGAAAGACATTAACTTTCCTTTTAATGACATATATTCTTCATTTCAGGTTTTTACATGATTTTTTTATGTTCCTTTGTATATTCATATTTAAAACTATGTAAATAAATTGATAATATCAAACCTATCTTAATTCTCACAGTTGTGGTTAGCATAATTAATTCTGGTCATATTGTTGCAGGAAGGGGGACCCCTTCCAGGGCCCGAAACTGGGCTCTTGTCTAACACTCAGAAATGAATTGTCCGAGGAGACACATGTGCTGACAAAGCAAGAGATTTAATAGGGAAAGGGCACCTGGGTAGAGAGCAGTAGGGTAAGGAACCCAGGAGAATAGCTCTGCCATGTGGCTCCCAGTCTTGGGTTTTATGGTGATGGGATTAGTGTCCAGGTGGTCTTTGGCCAATCGTTTTAATTTAGAGTCTTTCCTGGTGGTGCACACATAGCTCAGTCAAGATGGATGCTAGTGAGAGGGATTCTGGGAAGTGGACAGAGATGCGGTGTCTCCTTTAGACCTTTCCTGAACTCTTCCGGTTGGTGGTGGCTTACTAGTTCCATATTCCTTATCAGGATCTCCTGTCATAAAACAACTCATGCAAATGGTTACCATGGTGCCTGGCCAGGGAGGGTGGTTTCAATCAGTGTGTTTTCCCTAACAACATCAAAAAAAACTTATGAGTATACAGTAGTAAATATTATAATTGCAAGTAAGTGACCATAATTAAATTCCTTTACAATGCTTTTGCCTAATTTTTTTTAAAATAATTGTACATTTTTTATGATATTTGGGTAATATATATAATAAATATTATATTTTGTTATATTATAGGTTGTGGCAAAGATTAATTTCTTCAGACTCTAATAATAAACATCATGAAAACTGCTCTATATTACTTTTTGTTATTTGGTAGAAATAATTCTATATCAGAATTTAGGGAGGAGGAACTAAGATGGCGGAGGAATAGGACGGGGAGACCACTCTCTCCCCAATAAATACACCAAAAGAACTTTTAAAGGCCGAGCAAACTCCATAAAACAGGATCTGAATGCTGGCAGAGGACATCGGGCATCTGGAGGGGCGGCCCATTGCCGACATGAGGAGGTAGGACAAAAGAAAAAAAAAAAAGTAAAGGGAGAGATGAAGAGTTGGGGACGGGGATCCGTCCCGGAAGGGGAGCCTGGAATAAAGAGGAAAAAAAGAGGAGAAAGGTTTCCGAATACCAGGGAGCATGCTCTCTGGCAGATCTGCGGTGAATCTTGGAGAGCAAGATAGCTGGGAGTAAAAGCAGATTAATAGTTAAGCCCTGCAAGGTACGTCTCTGGCTGAAAGGCACAACAGAGCGGCAGCACGGCCGCCCCACCCCCCACTAGCCGAAGTGGACTGCTCCTGCTCAGGGAGGGGCGGGCCACGCGCTCAGGGAACGGAGCAGCCCGAGGGACCTAACCCCCCAGGAAAAGCCCCCCCTCCAGGCCCCCGCACAGAACAAAGGGCGGTGAGGAGTCAACAGAGAGGCAGCCCGCCGAATGGAGCTGGGCGGCTGTGGGCTGCGGACCGGCCCAGCCCCCGCCCGAGAGCAGCGGGCATAATCCAGCCCCCGAGAGACCTCCGCGGCCAAATTGCGAGCAGAGCTAGGTGCTAACCAGGACTTCTGGGGATTCTGGACGGATCGGCTCTCTACACACCTAAGAAGGCATGCTCAGCTGCACGCCGAGAAAACCGAGCGGTTGGGCCGGGGGAGGGGAGAAGCTGCACTCCCCTACTGTGCCGGGCGGACGACAGAGAGCCTGAGCAGAGGGGGGGTGGAAGCGCACTCACCAGGAGTGGGGCAAACCCCAAAGCGCGGAATAGACACTTAAAAGACCAGCAAACAGAAGACGCTAAAGCAAGCAGAGGGAACAGCTTTGGAACTGACAGGAGTAGCAGATTAAATCCCTGCAGGTGG
>ML660200.1:61111375-61172727 GCA_007570785.1 Antilocapra americana | reverse complement strand
GAAATGAATTGTCTCAGGAGACACATGTGCTGACAAAGTAAGAGATTTTATTGGGAAGGGCACCCGGGTGGAGAGCAGTAGGGTAAGGGAACCCAGGAGAACTGCTCTGCCGTGTGGCTCACAGTCTCGGGTTTTATGGTGATGGGATTAGTTTCCAGGTGGTCTTTGGCCAATCATTCTAATTCAGAGTCTTTCCTGGTGGTGCACACATAGCTCGGCCAAGATGGATGCTAGCGAGAGGGATTCTGGGAAGTGGACCAACACAGGGTGTCTCCTTTAGACCTTTCCCAAACTCTTCTGGTTGGTGGTGGCTTATTAGTTCCATATTCCTTATCAGGATCTCCTGTCATAAAACAACTCATGCAAATGGTTACCATGGTGCCTGGCCAGGGCAGGCGGTTTCAATCAGTGTGCTTCCCCTAACAATATTATTGCCATTACTACCATCTTACTTTAGATTCTTTTTGCTTCTTGCTTGAATAATGTTGAAATTTCTAATCTATAATTTTTGTTTCTCCATTTCATCCTCCTCATAAGTGCCTTGTTCTGATTATGATGTTTAAATTTAATGTAGTTGTTTCCATGACTATGTATTTCAGTTGTTCTTTAGAATAAAGTATAAGTTGCATGACGTGTACAGCCATCTATTATCTATCTCTTTTTGCTTTACTGTACAGCATAATACATAGAATGCTCCTCATGGTACAAATAGCACAATGCCATAGATTTATAAATGATTCTTTCAAGTACAAAGGTTTTATTCTTTTTATTCACTCTTTTCATCTTGGGAAATCCTTTCTTTCATTGGAAAATGTCTACATATCATCATGGTCCCAGCAGACATGTCAAGTCCTATATGAGCTCACTTCTTTTGTGTTCCTATAGAGTATGTCTAGAAAAAAGAAAAAATTCTACTAACCTGAAAAAAAATGTATGTTTTAAAAAGACCTAAGATAACTCTAAAAATCTTTTGGGTCACACAAAAAATCAAAGTTGTTATTGCAAAAGACATAGCAAATAAAAACCTAAGTGTTCCATATTCAAATACATGAGAAATAGTTAAAGTAATGTTTTTAGTGAAACTTTATAGCTTTAAATGTTAATCTTAATAAATAACAAGCTCACTTCAATCAGAATTATGCAAATTAATTTGAAAACCTGGTTGGAATGAGTGAATTTTTAGGTAAATGCAAAACATACATGACTAAAGAGATACAAAATCCAAACAGAATGTTTTGCATAATAAAAAATGAGAAAAGAGAAAAACTGTTTCTGAAATAACTCCAGCTCAAAACATTTTTAAAGAATTATTCAAAAGCAAACAACATGAAAGGAAGAATATAAAAAAGAAATCCATCCAAATTCCAAAATCCTTTGGAAGAATACCAGGGTCTGTGAAAGACAACAGTGAATAAGAAAGCAGAAACCAAAACAGTTTTTTTGAATGTTGCTACAAAAATGTGGGGAAAAGGCAGCACATGAAAGAATAATAAACTTTGAACAAGTCAAGTTTATAAAGTTTATAAAGTCAAGTTTATAAAGATCCAATATTAAGAAATCATAAATTATCTCCATAGGTGCTAATATATTTGCCTACACTTAATAAAATTGTGCTAGACAGATACTTATTTACTGTCATAAAACAGAAATGGCCCCTCTCAAAAATCACAATTACACTTACTGCAAAAAAAATAGATATGCTTCTGTTAGGGGAAGAACACTGATTGAAACCACCTACCCTGGCCAGGCACCATGGTAACCATTTGCATGAGTTGTTTTATGACAGGAGACCCTGATAAATATGGAACTAATAAGCCACCACCAACTGGAAGAGTTCAGGAAAGATCTAAAGGAGACACTGCATGTCGGTCCGCTTCCCAGAATCCCTCTCGCTAGCATCCATCTTGGCTGAGCTATGTGCACCACCAGGAAAGACTCTGAATTAGAATGATTGGCCAAAGACCACCCAGAAACTAATCCCATCACCATAAACCCGAGACTGTGAGCCACAGCCAGCAGAGCAGTTCTCCTGTGTTACTTTACCCTACTGCTCTCCACTTGGGTGCCATTTCCCAATAAAATCTCTTACTTTGTCAGCACATGTGTCTCCTCAGACAATTCATTTCTGCGTGTTAGACAAGAGCCCGGCTTTGGGCCATGGAAGGGGTCTCCCTTCCTGCAACACTTCTAGTACATCACGAGTGTAAAAATTATGTATGTTTGTGATATCTAAGAGAATGAATAATTTGAAAAATATGGGGCATAATATTGATATTTAGAAATCAATTTTATTCCATATAAATGATAGGCAATTAGAAGCTATACTTGAAGAAAAGACCCCAAATAAAAATAATATGATAAATGAAATATCTAATCATTGCATGCCTTATCAGTTAGAAGATGGCAGGTATTTTTTCCATGTGAGTAGCTTTCATATTTTTGTGGGCTAGTTCTTTTTCACTTTTGAACATGGAAAAATTCAAATATATAATAAAGTAGAGAGAAGAGTGGAATGAACCTCTATCTACCTTTCATCCAGCTTTAACAATAATACATGGCCAATCTTCTTTCATCAAAATGCTAACCCATGTTTCTAAAAACTTCACAAACTTAATTTGACCTAATTATTTAACTTATATGCAGAGTATATCATGAGAAACGCTGGGAGAAGCACAAGCTGGAATCAAGATTGCCAGGAGAAATATCAATAACCTCAGATACACAGATGACACCACCCTTATGGCAGAAAGTGAAGAGGAACTAAAAAGCCCCTTGATGAAAGTGAAAGAGGAGAATGAAAAAGTTGGCTTAAAGCTCAACATTAAGAAAACTAAGATTATGGCACCTGGTCCCATCACTTAATGGGAAGTAGATGGGGAAACAGTGGAAACAGTATCAGACTTTACTTTGGGAGGCTCCAAAATCACTGCAGATGGTTTGCAGCCATGAAATTAAAAGACGCTTACTCCTTGGAGGAAACGTTTTCACCAACCTAGATAGCATATTGAAAAGCAGAGACATTACTTTGCCAACAAAGGTCCGTCTACTCAAGGCTATGGTTTTTCCAGTAGTCATGTATGAATGTGAGAGTTCGACAGTGAAAAAGGCTGAGCGCTGAAGAATTGATGCTTTTGAACTGTGGTATTGGAGTAGACTCTTGAGAGTCCCTTGGACTGCAAGGAGATCCAACCAGTCCATCCTAAAGGAGATCAGTCCTGGTTGTTCATTGGAAGGACTGATGTTGAAGCTGAAACTCCAATACTTTGGCCACCTTATATGAAGAGTTGACTCATTGGAAAAGGCTCTGATGCTGGGAAGGAGTGGGGGCAGGAGGAGAAGGGGACGACAGAGGATGAGAAGGCTGGATGGCATCACTGACTCGATGGACATTGGTTTGGGTGAGCTCCGGGAATTGGTGATGGACAGGGAGGCGTGGCGTGCTGCAGTTCATGGGGTTGCAAAGAGTCAGACACAACTGAGGAACTGAACTGAATTGAACTGAATTATATTATTATATGTAAAATGTAGTTAACAATAATAATTCTTTAATATCGCCTGTATTCAAATTCCCATGATTGTGCACATATCACTGTCTTCCTGCCTCCCTTGCTCAATTTATTTATTAGCCAGTTTTGTTTGTCTCATAGTTCCTATTGTTTGAACTTTGTGAATCATTTAAAATGACAAATGACACTCTAGTGTCATTTAATGTATTCTTATAGATTTTGTCATTTGTCATTTTAAAATACTTTCAATATGGTGTTGTATACATCTATCAGGAAGCATATACGTCTGGCTGTGTCTTTTTGTAATTTTGGTAGTCACTGATAATCATTGTTAGAACAATATTTTTCATTATGAGTCATAAAATAGGGCTATTCAAATTTAATTAATCCATTCTGATTAGTCAGACTAAATGTTGTCTATTGAATAACACAAATATCTCTATTAGAGTGCACATTTTTAATATTTTTGTACCTTTCAGTTTTTGCTATGCTTAAAGACATATCCTTAACTTTTTTTTTTTCTAAAAAATCTATCGTTATTTAGTGTTTTTGTAATCTTCCCAGTCATGATTGCTTGACATATTTTAACAACACACTCAAAAATATTCATCCTATTCGTGCAATTTACCTATTGCTTTAGACTGAATTATTCCAATCTAAGATTCTGAGGCAGAAAGTTCTGTGCAGGAGGCTTCTTGGGAGATGTTCAAGAGAGGCAAACTTGGGAAAAAAGGATGTTAAACTCTAATGCAAAAAAAATAAATAAATAAAAGAAAGCAATATGGAAGCCAGTTTTATGGAGAACTCTGGTGCTCGACAATTTCCAGAGTTGTCTTGGATCAGTAGGAGGATACAAGATCTCATTACCCTGAAGGGACCAGAGTTTGGCAACAGAAAGAAAAAACAGAGGAACTATCTGTGTTTAAGGACAATTCCTGGAGAGCAAATGAGGTGTGAGATGTCAGCAGAGGGAAGATGCCTCGGGCCTGGAGGGCAATTCTTGTGGGCACCACAGCATTCAGAATAGCTTTTTCTGTGACACTCACTCCCTCTTGCTTCCTGTAGTAAGTTCAGCTCATCTAGAAATACCTTCTCTATGTATCTCTATAGAGATACCTTCTCTAGGGACACTACAGAAACCAGATGAGTGAGAAGGACTCAAATCCCAACAACTGCAACTGATCTTGAGGGTCAACTGATACCCTTTATCTCCCTCATCTATGACTCATTCTAAGTTCCTTGTCAGCTAGAGCCTCCTCTATTCTGGGTGACTTATATGTATAAATGGGGTAAGCCAGACCTTCATGGTAAAGAATCTGCCTGCAATGAAGGAGACTCTGGTTTGATTCCTGGGTTGGGACAATCCCTTCAAGAAGGGATAGGATACCCACTCCAGTATTCTTGGGCTTCCCTGGTGGCTCAGCTGGTAAAGAATTCTCCTGCAATGTGGGAGACCTGGGTTTGATCCCTGGGTTGGGAAGATCCCCTGGAGAGGGGTATAGCTACCGACTCCAGTATTCTGGTCTGGAGAAAACCATGGACTGTATAGAGTCGATCACAACTGAATGACTTCCAATTTTTTTTTCAGACCTTCACACCTGAGGGGTCTAAGGACTGGTTTATCATGGCCTCTTCAGATTACCAGGCTACTGCACTCGTCTATTTGCTGCTACACATAGGCAGAGTAGGAGTATTAGGAAATACTCGAGTGGATCCTAGGGAGACAAATGCATTCTTTTCTGCCTCCAGTACATAGTAGCATTCCCATCTCCTCTTGCCGCGTGTGTGTGTGTGTGTGTGTGTGTGTGTGTGTGTGTGTGTGTGTGTGTGTGTGTATTAAGTGTTAGTCACTCAGTAGTGTCAGACTCTTTGTGACCCCATGGATTGTAGCCTGCTTGGCTCCTCTGTCTATGGAATTCTACGGGCAAGAATAATGGAACAAATTGTCATTTCCTTCTCCAGAGACTCCTCTTGATAATCAAGGTTAATTGCCAGTGTCGTGACTCCTTTCTGTGCTTCTTCTTGACACTAGGAACTTGAAGAAACCTATAGCAACCATTGCTTAATGTTATAAGTGATCTTTCTGAGAGCTGGATCTCTATAACAACATCATCAAAAACAGAAACCACAAATTCCCAAAGTAAATATTCTTGTATGATAAGCAAGGCCACTTCTACCCCTTGGTTACCTGACCCTCATATTCTATCTGTGGGGGATATAGTACATACAATGGTCTTTGAGGATGACAAGTTGAAACTTTCTATTAGTGGCTGATACAAAAAAAAAAAATTAAAATATTTTGGTTGCAAAAGTCTTTGAAGTAAAGAATTAAATGTATATTTGAATAATACATATTAATAATTTCCTTAAAAACTTTTAAACTATCTATAGTAGCATTCTTAGTATTTAGGCTTTTAACCAGAGCAGAAAATTGTTATTAATTGTTACTAAGAATTTATAATCAAATAAATGGCTTACTTGCTAATGTAACTGAAATAAAGTATGTGAACAAAATTTTCCCAACCTATTTTATGAAACAGTTTGTGTAGCGAACATTAAGTATGAAAAGTTAAGCCATTATGAATGCAGTAATATAAACATATATTAAATATTAATATTTTTATTGTGGAGATAAAGTTCCTTTAATCCTAAAGAAAATCAACCCTGAATATTCATTGGAAGGACTGGTGCTGAATCTGAAGCTCCAATTCTTTAGCCTCTGATGTAAAGAGCCAACTATTTGGAAAGACCCTAATCCTGGGAAAGATTGAGGGCAGGACTAGAAGAAGGCAATGTAGGATGAGATGTTTGGATGGCATCATCTACTCAATGGACATACGTTTGAGCAAACTTCCAGGAGATAGTGAAGGACAGGGAAGCCTGGCATGTTGCAGTCCTTGGGGTAGCAAAGAACCAGACACAACTGAGAGACTGAACAATTGGATTATAATAGTACAAAAAATAAAGCTTCTTTTAGTTGTGTACTCTTAATTATTTAACCAGTTAACTCAATAGGTAGCACTTTACGTGTCTAAAATACTTACCTAGGGAAGTAATTTGGAAGGAAAACTATGGCAAACTTGGATAGCATATTAAAAAGCAAATACATCACTTTCCCGATAAATGTTTGTCTAATGAAAGCTATGGTTTTTCCAGTAGCCATGTTTGGATGTGAGAGTTGGATTGTAAAGAAAGCTGAGTGTTGAAGAACTAATGCCTTCAACTTGTGGTGCTGGAGAAGACTCTTGAGAGTCTCTTGGACTGCCAAGAGACCAAACCAGTCAATCTTAAAGGAAATGAATCCTGAAAAGTCATTCAAAGGACTGGTGCTGAAGCTGAAGCTCAAAAACTTGGCTATCTGATGCAAAGAACTGACTCTTTGGCAAACACCTTGATGCAGATTGAAGGCAAGAGGAGAAGAAGGCACCAGAGGAAATGGTTGGATGGTATCATCTCAATGGGCATGAATCTGAGCAAACTCCAGGAGATAGTGAAGGACAGGGAAGCCTGGCATGCTGCAGTGTGGGGTCCCAAAGAGTCAGAAACGACTTAGCAGTTGAACAACAGTCTTATTAAAGTATATGATGGAATGACTTATTTGGTGACTTGACATTAGAAACAGATCAAAGAACTATGTATGACTTATCACAATTTAAAGGCATGTTGTTCAGTTGCTCAGGCATGCCTGATTCTTTGGGACCCCACAGACCACAGCACACCAGATATCCTTGTCCTTCAACATGTCCTGGAGCTTGCTCAAACTTATATCAATTGAGTCAGTTATGTCATCCAACCATCTCACCCTCTGTTGATGCCTTCTCGTCCTACCTTCAATCTTTCCTAGCATCAGGGTCTTTTCTAATGATTCAGCTCTTCTCATCAGGTGGCCAAAATATTGGAGCTTCAGCTTCAGCATCCATCATTCCAATGAATATTCAGGGTTTATTTCCTTTAGGATTGATTGGCTTGATCTCCTAGCAGTCCAAAGGACTCGCAAGAGTCTTCTCCAACACAACAGTTCAGAAGCATCAATTCTTCTGCTCTTAGCTTTCTTTATAGTCCAACTCTCAAATCCACTAGCAGAAACACCATCACTTTGACTATATGAATCTTTGTTGGCAAATAATGTCTCTGCTTTTTAATACGCTGTCTAGGTTGGCCATAGCTTTTCTTCCAAGGAGCAAGTGTCTTTAATTTCATGGTTGCAGTAGACACTAACAGTGATTTTAGAACCCAAGAAAATAAAGTCTGTTATTGTTTCCATTGTTTCTCCATCTATTTGCTGGGAAGTGATGGGGTTGGATGCCATGATCTTTGTTTTTTGAATGTTGAGTTTTAAGCCAGATTTTTCACTCTCCTTTCACTTTCATCAAGAGGCTCTTTAGTTCTTCTTCACTTTCTCCTTAAGGGTGGTGTCATCTTCATATCTGAGGTTATTGATATTTCTCCCAGTATTCTCGTTTCTAGCTTGTGTTTCATACAGCCTGGCATTTTGTATGACGTACTCTGCATGTAAGTTAAATAAGCAGAGTGACAATATACAGTCTTGATGTATTCCTTTCCCAACTTTGAACCAATCTGTTGTTCCATGTCCAGTTCTAACTGTTGCTTCTTGACCAGAATTCAGGTTGCTCAGGAGGCAGGTAAGGTGGTTTGCTATTCCCATCTCTTGAAGAATTTTCACAGTTTGTTGTGAACCACACAGTCTAAGGTTTTAAGTGTAGTCAATGAAGTCAAAATAGATGCTTTTCTGGAACTCTTGCTTATTCAATGACCCAACGGATGTTGGCAGTTTGATCTCTGGTTTCTGTGCCTTTTCTAAATCCAGTTTAGCATCTGGAATTTCTCAGTTCATATAATGTTGAAGCCTAGATTGGAGGATTTTAAGCATTACTCTGCTAGTATGTAAAATGAGTGCAATTGTGCAGTTCAAACATTCTTTGACATTGTCTTTATTTGGAACTGGAGTAAAATTTGACCTTTTCCAGACCTGTGGCCTCTGCTGAGCCTTCCAAATTTGGTGGCATTTTGAGTGCAACACTTTCACAGTATTATATTTTTGGATTTGAAATAGCTCAACTGGAATTCCATCACCTCCACTAGCTCTGTTCATAGTGATGCTTCCTAAGGCCCACTTGACTTTCCATTCCAGGATGTCTGTCCATCTTGTTTTTCTTTGTCATTAAGATTTTTCTGTACAGTTCTGTGTGTTCTTGCCACATCTTCTTAATATCCTCCGCTTCTGTTAGGTCCATACCCTTTCTTTCATTTGTTGTACCCATCTTTGCATGAAATGTATCTCTAATTTTCTTGAAGAGGTCACTAGTCTTTGCCAATCTATTGTTTTCCTCTGTTTCTTTGCATTGATCACTGAGGAAGACTTTCTTATCTCTCCTTGCTAGTCTTTGGAACTTTGCATTCAGATGCATGCATCTTTCTTTTTGTCCTTTGCCATTCATTTCTCTTTTTTTCTCAGCTATTTGTAAGGCTTCCTCAGACAACCATTTTGCCTTTTTGTATCTTCTTCTTAGGGATGTTTTGATCTCTGCCTCCTGTACTATGTTACGAACCTCTGTCCATAGTTCTTCTGGTACTCTGTCTTTAATATCTAATCCCTTGAATTGCTTTTTCACTTCCACTGTATAATCCTAAGAGATTTGACTTAGGTCATACTTAGATGGTCTAGTGGTTTTCCCTACTTTCTTTAATTTAACTCTGAATTTTGTAATAAGGAGTTCATAATCTGAACCAGTTAGCTCCCAGTCTTGTTTTTGCTGACTGTATAGAGCTTCTCCATCTTTGACTGCAAGAATATAATCAATCTGATTTCAGTATTTATCATTTGGTGATGTCCATGATTAGAGTCATCTCTTCTGTTGTTGGAAGAGGGTGTTTGCTACGACCAATGCATTCTCTTGGCAAAACTCTATTAGTGTTTGCCCTGCTTCACTTTGAACTCCAAGGCCAAACTTGTCTGTTACTTAAGGTATCTCTTGACTTCCTATTTTTGCATTCCAGTCCCCTATGGAAAGGGCACCTTTTTTGCTGTTAGTTCTAGAAGGTCTTGTAGATCTTCATAGAACTGTTCAACTTCTTCAGCATTTGTGGTTGGGGTGTAGACTTGGAGTACTATGATGTTGAGTAGTTTGCCTCAGAAATGAATAGAGATCATTCTGCTGTTTTTGATATTGCACTCAAGTACTGCATTTCGGACTCTTTTGTTAAGTATGAGCACTATTCCATTTCTTCTAAGGGATTCTTGCCCACAGTATAGATATACTGGTCATCTGAATTAAATCCACCCATTCATGTCCATTTTAGGTCACTGATTCTTAAAATGTTGATGTTCACTCTTGCCATTTCCTGTTTGACCACTTCCAATTTACCTTGATTCATGGACCTAATATTCCATGTTCCTATGCATTATTGTTCTTTACAGCATTGGACTTTACTTTCACCACCAGACACAATCACAACTGGAGATTTTTTCCACTTTGCCTCAGACTTCTCATTCCTTCTAGGGCTATTTCTCTGTTCTTCTCCCCTAGCATATTGGGCACCTACTGACCTGGGTAGTTCAACTTTCAGTGTCATATCTTTTTGCCTTTCATATTGTTCATGTGGTTCTCAAGGCAAGAAAAATGAAGTGGTTTGCCATTCCCTTTTGCAGTAGACAATGTTTTGTCAGAACTCTCCCCTATGACCCATCTGTCTTGGGTGTTCCTACTCGGCATGGCTCATAGTTTCATTGAGTTAGACAAGTCTGTGATCTATGTGATCAGTTTGGTTGGTTTTCTGTGACTGTGGTTTTCAGCCTGGCCCTCTGATGGATGAGGATAAGAAGTTTGTGGAAGTTTCCTGATGGGAGGTACTGGCTATGGAGAAAACTGAGTCTTGCCTGGTATACCAGGTCTCTCAAGACTGTTTTCAGTGCCCTTGACTCCTCAGCAGGCCCCTATTTACCCATTCCTCTGCTGGAGACGCCAGGGCACTCATAGGTAAGTCTGCCTCAGTCACTCGTGGGTTTACTGCTCCTTTCTCCTGGGTCCTGCTGTGCACAAGGTTTTGTTTGTGCCCTCCGAGAGTCTGTTTCCCCAGTCCTATGGAAGTTCTGTAATCAAATCCCACTGGTCTTCAAATTCAAATTGCTCGGGGGTTCTCAGTCCCTTTGCTAGATCCCCAGGTTGGGAAATCTGTTGTGGACCCTAGAACATTTGCAACAGTGTGAGAATTTCTTTGATATAATTGTTCTCCATTTTATAGGTCATCTGCTCAGTGACTCTATGGGGGCTAATGGCAACCTCCTCCAAGAGGACTTATGCTACACACCATGCCTCCCAGGTCTGCTACAGCCAGAGTCCCTGTCCTAGCTGCAAGTCACTGCTGACCTGTGCCTCTGCAGGGGACACTCAAACACTCAAAGGCAAGTCTTGTCAGTCTCTTGTGGGGTCACTACTCCTTTCCCTGGGTCCTGGTGCCCAAAAGGTTAGTTTGTGCCCTATGAGCATCTCTGGTGGGTATGGGGTTTGATACTAAAAATGTTTTCATCCCTCCCACTATCTTGTTGGGTCTTTGCCTTGCCTTTGGATATAGGGTATCTTTTTCTGATGAGATCCAACATTCTCCTGTCAATGGCTGTTCAGCAGCTACTTGTGATTTTGTGCTCACAGAAGATGAGCATGAGTCCTTCTACTTTGCCATCTTAGTTTTGAAAGTCATGAACATATGATAAATTTCTAAATTACAGTTGTCATTCTTAATATCATGAAACTCTAATAAAACAGGAAGCTTCATCACATCTAAAGATGTGTTGTTTAATATGGAAAAAAAAATCCAAGTAGATCTCATTCCCATTTCACCATGTGTAAGCTGGTCACCCTGGCCCACCCTTTGAGACTTTCCATGTCATTTATGTCATTTCTGGAATATAGTAAAGAGATGGAAATATATTATAGAGTAGTATAATTGCATTTATATATGTGAAATACTTAGTTTTGCATATTCCAACAACATTTTAGATTCTTACCCTTTTTATTAATTTGCAGTATTAATTTTACTGTCCTTTTCATTTGAAATATTTTCCTGTAGTATATAGCTTTAGTTATTAAGTTATAACTTATAATTCAGGAGACTGGAATAAAAAAATGATGATTACTGGAAACATTATCAAGTAGGTATATTGCAATTAGAAAAGTAAGCTGATCCTGTGGCTATTTTCTATAAACCATGAAAGCCAATAAAAAAAGGTTAGCTATTGATATTCAGTTCTGTTCAGTTCAGTTCAGTTGCTCAGTCATGTCTGACTCTTTGTGACTCCATGTAATGCAGCACACCAGGCCTCCCTGTCCATCACCAACTCCTGGAGTTTACCCAAACTCATGTCCATTGAGTCAGTGATGCCATCCAACCATCCCATCTTCTGTTGTCCCCTTCTCCCACCTTTAATCTTTCCCAGCATCAGGGTCTTTTCAAATGAGTCAGCTCTTTGCATCAGGTGGCCAAAGTATTGGAGTTTCAGCTTCAACATCAGTCCTTCCAATGAACAACCAGGACTGATCTCCTTTAGGATGGACTGGTTGGATCTCCTTGCAGTCCAAGGGACTCTCAAGAGTCTACTCCAACACCACAGTTCAAAAGCATCAATTCTTCAGCACTCAGCTTCCTTTATAGACCAACTCTCACATCGATACCTGACTACTGGAAAAATCATAGCCTTAACTAGATGAAACTTTGTTGGCAAAGTACTGTCTCTGCCTTTTAATATGCTGTCTAGGTTGGTCATAACTTTCTTTTCAAGGAGTAAGCGTCTTTTAATTTCATGGCTGCAATCACCATCTGCAGTGATTTTGGAGCCCCCAAAATAGTCAGCCACTCTTTTCACTGTTTGCCCATCTCTTTCCCATGAAGTGATGGGACCAGATGCCATGATCATAGTTTTCTGAATGTTGAGTTTGAGTTTTAAGCCAACTTTTTTACTCTCCTCTTTCACTTTCATCAAGAGGCTCTTTAGTTCTTCTTCACTTTCTGCCATAACGGTGGTGTCATCTGCATATCTGAGGTTATTGATATTTCTCCTGGCAATCTGGATTCCAGCTTGTGCTTCCTCCAGCCCAGTGTTTCTCATGATGTACTCTGCATAGACGTTAAATAGCAGGGTGATAATATACAGCCTTGATGTACTCCTTTTCCTATTTGGAACCAATCTGTTTTTCCATGTCCAGTTCTAACTGTTGCTTCCTGACCTGCATACAGGTTTCTTAGGAGGCAGGTCAGGTGGTCAGGTATTCCCATCTATCAGAATTTTCCACAGTTTATCATGATCCACACAGTCAAAGGCTTTGGCATAGTCAATAAAGCAGAAATATTTTTCTGGAGCTCTCTTGCTTTTTTGATGATCCAGCGAATGTTGGCAATTTTATCTCTGGTTCCTCTGCCTTTTCTAAAACCAGTTTGAATATCTGCAAGTTCATGGTTCATGTATTGCTGAAGCCTGGCTTGGAGAATTTTGAACATTACTTTACTAGTGTGTGAGGTGAGTGAAATTGTGTGGCAGTTTTAGCATTCTTTGGCATTGCCTTTCTTTGGGATTGGGATGAAAACTGACCTTTTCCAGTGCTGTGGCCACTGCTGAGTTTTCCAAATTTGCTGGCATATTGAGTGCAGCACTTTCACAGCATCATCGTTTAGGATTTGAAATAACTCAACTTGAATTCCATCACCTGCACTAACATTGTTCCTAGTGATTCTTCGTAAAGCCCACTTGAC
Source organism: Antilocapra americana (assembly GCA_007570785.1). Lineage (NCBI taxonomy): Eukaryota > Metazoa > Chordata > Mammalia > Artiodactyla > Antilocapridae > Antilocapra > Antilocapra americana. Next base: position 61,159,456 of record ML660200.1, on the reverse strand, counting down.
TCCAAGTCTGGCTCTAGGTGAGTGATCACACCATCATGATTATCCAGGTCATGAAGATCTTTTTTGCACAGTTCTTCTTTGTATTTTTGCCACCTCTTCTTAATATCTTCTGTTTCTGTTAGGTCCATATCATTTCTGTCCTTTATTGAGCCCATATTTTCATGTAATATTCCCTTGGTATCTCTAATTTTTTTGAAGTGATCTAGTCTTTCCCATTCTATTGTTTTCCTCTATTTCTTTGCACTAAGGAAGTCTTTCTCACCTCTCCTTGCTCTTCTATGGAGCTCTGCATTTAAATGGGTATATCTTTCTTTTTCTCCTTTGCTTTTCACGTCTCTTCTTTTCACAGCTGTATTTAAGGCTTCCTCAGACAGCCATTGTGCTTTTTTGCATTTCTTTTTCTTGAGGTATAATAACTTAAAATTTTTACCAAATCAATTTTAGGTTTCAGTGGAGTTACAAGCAGGGATTTTAACACACATTATTTTGCCAGAATTTTCTCCTCGGTGTCATAATGATGTCTGTATATAACATAGTATCCTCCCTGGTGGCTCAGATGGTAAAAAATCTGCCTGCAGTGTGGGAGACCTGAGTTCAATCCCTGGGTCAGAAGACTCCCTGGAGAAGGAATGACCTCTCACTCCATTGTTCTTACCTGGAGAATACCATGGACAGAGAAGCCTGGCAGTCTACTGTCCATGCGGTCACAAAGAGTTGGACATGATGGAGCAACTAATACTTTCATTTTTTTCCCCACTGCAGTATAGCAGTATTTCTACATAGCATATATTAATACCCCATTACATATCCAATCTGTCATTTTTAACAGTATTTCATGGCTTATAATTTATAATTTTGACTACTTCATGAAATTATGCACTTGTATCAGCATTTCAGAAACAAAACATTAGAACTGCAAGAATATAAAGTGCTTTTTATTTTATTTTAAACAATCAGAAAATTTTGTTTTGTTCCCTCATTGGATATTCTCAAGTGTCCATAACTCTGACATACTTCCAATTTTGTTGCCATGATGAGAACACTAAATTCAAGCTTCTTATCACTTTGATATGTATCTTGGGTTCCTGTGGTTGAAACAAAATTTTTTCTTGAGATGAAATGTCACAATAAGAGTGATTAAAATTACAAAGATTTTATTCTAAGGCAACTTGTTTTTGTCAAAGCCTTCTGTGATTTTTTTCTTTTCTTTTTTCTTTCTTTCCTATTTTAAAAAACTTTTCTATTTTCTCTCCACTGAAACATGTTAGAAATCTTGCTATTTTCATGTATAAGTTTCAAATTAATGTATATTGTACTTCTGTTGAAAAAATAACTTTCAGAGGTTTTCTGCACTTTTCACCTTCTTTTCTTTTTAAGTTACTTTATAAATTGCCTTTTTTAAAAGTTTCAAGTACAGCAAATACTTTCTTCCATCTAGTGGGTTGTCTGTGCACTTTCTTGATGATACACTTAGAAATACAAAGTTTTAAAATTTTCAAAAAGCTCTGTTTATCTAATTTTTTTGTCTTGTAGCTTTTATTTTTTTTCTGTTACATCTAAGAATGTATGTCATTGCTGGACTCAAAGTCATGAACATTTACTCTTATGTTTTCTTCTATAAATTTTATAATTTTAGCACCTACGTTTAGGTTCCTGATCCCTTTTGAAATATTTTTTTGTATATCAAATGAGGTAGGGAGACATCTTCACTCTTTTGTATGAGAAGATATTGTCACAGAACCATCTGTTGGAAAGACTATGAATTACCCACTGAATGGTCTGGCGCCCATCTTGACATCAACTGACCATAAATATGAAGACTTTATTACTGGTTTTTCAGTTCTGTTCCAGTACTTGTATGTCTGTTTGTATGCTAGTACCATACAGTCTTAATTATTGCAGCTTTGTAATAAGTTTTGAAAAGTGGAAAGCGTAAGCCTGCTGACATTGCTCTTTTTCAACATTGTTTTCATGCTTTTGTGATTCTCATATTGCTATTTGTTTGCATATGTTGTCATTTGTTTTGGTGATAATTAGACACCATAGATAATATATTGGAGCAGCTCCCCTCTATCTGAGGTTTGTTGTTGGTTTATTTGTTTGTTTGTTTAGGCCTGCTAGACTCTTTCAGTGACAGCTAATTCCCCTGCAGAGTGAAGTCTCTGAGTTTATTGCTCAGTGGTATAGTCGTGGGTGTTTGCATATTCACTCTGGGGTGACAGTGGTGTCTTAAGCAGGGCTCTCTTTGTCCCTTTACCTGATTAAACCCAGCTGTTAGACTCCATTAATTTGCTCTTGTTTTTGACAATGCCCTTGAGTGTAAACTGCTCCATTGTCTGATATAATTAAATTTGGCCCCATTGCTGAGGTAGTTTTGGAGGCCATTGTTAGAGGTTCTCGCTTATTCCATGAAAATTACTAGGTGTCTCTATTTTTGGCTTTTTCTGATTTACTTGATTTTCTAGGGCTTAACTTGTTACTCTTGTGACATCACCTTAATTACTTACCACCAAAGCCTTCAATGTTTTGGAAAGCACCACTATTTTTGAACTTGACCACCCTCTGTTCCCTTCACAGTGCCCTGTTCTTCAGGCTTGCCTCTCTTCTGGCCAAGTCTCTGAGTCATGGCTCTGGGTCTGTGGGTGGGACAGGGGCGCTATTTTTCTCTGAGTGACACCTCTGCTTTAAGAGCAAGGTGCTGGGCAGGGTGGTAGCCTCTGGTCTGCTCAGCTTGTGTCTTGTGGCATGGAACCTCCATGCTGCATATGAGCTGCCATATGGGTATACTGGAGCCCAGTTTTCCTGGCATTTCATGCCTGAGGTTGATCCTCTACCTTATGATTGGGAACTGGTGGGCAGAGAGAGCCTCTAACATCTTGGGTGCACTCACCTGAGAGTCAGTTTCTGCAACTCATATCTGACAGAGATAAGAAATCCTGAAAGCCTGTTCCCTGCTGCATGATACTGTAGGGAAGCAAAATTGCCAACCTTGAATGTCTCTTTGGCATGAGGATTATTTGGAACTGAAAACAATTAAGGCTCAACAGACTCAGGAAAATATTTTGACCTCTACTTTAGCTGCCTAAAATAACTTAGGTACAGGGTTTATTACCTGAGTAGAGAATTTACAGGTATCACTAGAGATACCTGTAAAAAATATGAGCCAGGTATGGTGGGGAAGGGACAGCAGGGCCTAGAGATCAGAGTCCATTCTGTGTCCCAGTGTCTCTGCGTGGCCTAATGTGTATTTGTTAACTAAACATTTGCTTTTCCATCTCCATGAGCATTACCTTCTTCCCCTTTGAGTTCCCAAACTACTACTCGCGACATCCTCTTTGTTTTCAGCTGAAGATGGTGTTTAAGCTGAGGGTTTTGGCCATTTTAAGTAAGTTATTGAGTTTTCCCGCATCTCCCATATGGGTACATGTTGTTAAATTTTTGTTTAGTTCTTTTTGTTAGTCTGTCTGATGTTGATTTAATACTTTGCCCAGCCAGAAGAAACTGGAAGGGCAAAAGAAAGTGTCTTCCTTCCTAACAATACCATCACCCTTGACTAAGAGAAGAAAACCTGTACTCTTGACTGTAGTCACCTTAAACGGAGATTCCATTTGCTGAGCCAGGACGGGTAAGGAAGAAATGGGTCAAGTTCAAATACCATGGGGCTCTCCCTGTTCTTACTGAGTTCTAATAGATTTTCTTAAATAAATGTTTGCTATTTACTTTCTTCCCTTGGAACTGTTTCCTAAAGCTTCATTAAAATATTTTTCCCCATCATTTATACTTGTTGTGCTAAGAAATAGGTCTTTGAGGTCCTCCCATTGCCATTTCAGGGGTAGAGTTCCCTTTAATTTTTTACATAGTTGTTTTCATAGGGCCATAGGGAGATTCTTTCCATCTTAGAAATCAATTTGTCAGGGCTTTGCAACAATTTTTTTTTTTTTTTGCCACTCAGCAATTTTCTCTATTAACTTTCTTAGTTCTCACCAGCATCTGGGGTTAACAGGTGATATTTAAAAACAAATATAAAATGGCAAAGACAAAAAATCAATTAAAAAAAAGAAGGCATTGAAAAATTGACTAACATGTGTCTCAGAATCTGTTCTATTTGAAGATATTTAGTTTTGTTTATAGCTATCACTCTTTTTAAAGGGAAGATGCTCCAATTTACAGGGTCTGCTGAGACTTTAGTACTATGGGATCCCAAACCTTTTTGTATATGTTTTGACCAATCTTCGCCTGACTAGGTACTCATGATTTGTGTAAGTCTAACAGAGATGAGTTGGGAAAATTGGATTTATTTGGAATTCTAAGAGTCAAGAAGGGAAGTTTTGTTTGTTGATGGCATCTTAGAGAAGTATTAAGAGCTTAATGGATGATTAATAAGTGGAGAGAGCAAACCAATCACAAAAGAAAAATAAGTATTCAGACAATACCCAGGAAGAGAGCTTCGGAAAAAGAGTGTAGACAAAGAATTAAGAGAAAAAGAGTGAAGCTGCATATTCAACGACTTTGATCCTCCTGGGGCTTGGGTGTTGAGTTTTCCTAAGTTTTTTGTTGCTATTCCTGTTGCTTGTTTTTTTTTTTTTGAAAATTAGTGTATTCTTTCAAATAAACTTTCCTTTTTCTGAGTTCTGTTAAATGCATTTTTCTTTCTTGTAACTAAAAAGATTTCTAGCTAGAAACATGCAATGAAAATTAACTGACATGTTGTCAAAATTGATATAAGGTTTTTAAGAACATTCTACCATTAGTAGAATATGCCATGTAGTTACGTGCTTTTCTCTCTCAAAAAAAATCACTTCAATGGATGCAAGCTCTTATGGGTTTAATTCCATTTTAATTTGTCAGTCTTACTAGAAAGTACATTAAAAATTAAAAAGAAATTCTATATTTTCAAATCTTTTGATTATAAATATTTACTTATTCTAAATAAAATATCAATAAAACTGAAATAAGTGATTCACATGTTATGTTATTGGAAAAGAACTACTTTTGTCTTTAGCATTTTATATTGCTTTTGTAATATGGTGGCAATTTTGTATAATATATACTGATATGATAGTGACAAAGTCATAATAAAAAAGTCATATTTATGAAGGAAAGAATTGAATATTGATACAATAGATAGAAATGTATTTATTTCCTTGTATTCTAAATGCTCTGAAAAGCAATCAGTTATAAATGTTTTGGATTAACTATAGAAATTAAAAAAATTTTATCTAGTTATCTTTTTTTGGCCATGCTGAATCTTCATTGCTGCACAGGCTTTTCTCTAGTTTCAGTGAGCGGGGGCTTCTCTCTAACTGTGGTGTGCAGGCTTCCCATTTAAGTGGCTTCTCTTGCTGCAGAGCAGAGGCTCCAGGGCCTGCAGGCTTCAGTAGTTGTAGCACAGGGGTTCAATAGTGGTAATTCCTGGGCTCTAGAGCACTGCTCAATCATTACGGTGCTCGGGCTTAGCTGGCCTGAGGCATGTGAGATCCTCCCAGATCAGGACTGAACTCTTGTCTTCTGCATTGGTAGGCAGATTATTACTGAGCCACCGGGAAAGTCCTAACTATAGAAAAATTTTAAAAGATCTTCTCTTTGGGGTTAACTGCTTAGTCACAAATTTCATCATTTATCAGTTGATTTTAAAACAATTGCAGCTTTTTAAGTGGAGATTATAAAATTTATTATCTCACTCAGCAAATATGAGAAGTGTTTTAAGTTTATATAAATGTGTAAATGTTTTATATTTATATGGAGAGTAAAACCGGTCCTCTATTGTTATGTTATGCATATACTGATGGATAAACAAGAAAATTAATAACCAAGCTCTAGTGTTTTTAATGTCAGAGCAGAACAAAACGATTTCCTCTTTACAATGACACTGTATACTCAGAACTGCCAAACACAGTGGTGTTTCCTCAGTCTTTATTTTAGGCAAGCTAGCCAGGTGGCACTAGTGGTAAAGACTACCTGCCAATGCAGGAGACAGAAGAGAAGTGGGTTTGATCCCTGGGTCAGGAAGATCTCCTGGAGGAGAGCATGGCAACCCACTCCAGTATTCTTGCCCGGAGAATCCCATGGACAGAGCAGCCTGGCGGGCAGCAGTCCATGGGATTGCAAAAGAGTTGGACTTGACTGAGTGACTAAATAGCAACCATGTGGGAAACAGACTCTAAAGTGGAAATTTGTGTGCATGACCTTACCGGGGTAGTTCTCTAGGGCATGATAGCTGTTAGGGAGTCACAAAGGCAAGCATGGGAAGAGCGAGAAGCTGAAGTGCTATGTAGTTACTGCCAAGCCTCAGCCAATTGTACCATGAGCTCTAAAACTAGACCCAGGGTTTGTACTCACTCATACGCAAGTGATTGGCTGTCAGATGCCTCTGGAGAAGAGGCATAATTCTGGGTAATATAGTTCTGTCTTGCCAAGGACAATTTCTGGGGAGTCAGTCAGTTTCAGCCATCAGTAAGTGTCCCTCCTAGCAGCTGGGGGAATTAATGCCTTGGTCCTAACCTGGTTAGCACATGGCAGTATCTGCTCCTGATAACACTTGTGCCTTTCAGATCAATGCATTAACTTCAGTCCGTCTGGGAACAGCTCTTCCATTATTCTAGCTGGTTTCTTTTCCTAGGGAAACTTTAGACACAGATTAGTGGGAGTAACTACAGCCCTTGTCATTTACTATGTGTTTTCTGGTCCGTGATGACAACTGAGTTGTTAGCTTATGGAAGGCAGTTGGACTACATGTCTTGGTTAATACATATGCTCATCTTTGAAAGTTCTGATCCCCCATGTGTACTTGTGTTCATATGCTCTAGCAAACATTCTACATCTGGAAAGCATCTGCCATTGACAATATTCCTTAGTAGAATCCATGGTAACACATTGCTGTCCTCCAGGACCTTTTTAAACTAGAGACAGGGGGACAATATAGGAATGCCACCACTACCTCCTTTTAGATCTTTAAGAGTTGCATTAAATTCTGCAATTTTTACCAGGCAGTGATGCCTTTGGTTTACTAACTTGACACCTGGAGGGCAGTTTCAAAGGTGCATGTTGGTCTTGTGCTCTAAAATAGAATTTCCCCCAAAGACCAGGTATCCATGTGGATATTCTGTCAAACCCCAAGTATATCTATTTCAATTACACATTTGTGAGTTGGTTATATGGCCACTGAATGGGTCTGTGGACCCTGTAGTCATTTTCTGTACTGATCCTGAGACAAGATTACATTTATGACATGCTTCCAACAAGTCCCCATTATAACTGAAATTTGGGGTCTCTCAGTATTGATGTCAACTTGGACCCATTGTCCAACAGTTCTCAACATCACCAAGTATTCTCTTTCTCTTAGTACACTTACCCTTTGGAATATATATATATATATATATATATATTTAACTTGGGCTTGACCTGAAAGTAAGCTTGGGCTTGGAAATTAGACAAGGTATCATACTGTTTATTTTGCTGGTTTTTCCAAGCCAGGATCCAAGCATCATCCTGCATTTCTTTTAGTTGTAAAAGGTAAGAAATATACTTGTTGGCTGACTTCTATATTGACATTACATATGTCATGTTTTATAACTCGTTTTAAAACTCATGTTTTCATAGCTCTTGACCATTTAGGTCCCCCATGTTGCCGTTAAAATCTTGCTGCTAGTATAGTAACTCACCTACTTTGTTTCTGTTAGGTGCTGCTACCTGATTTCAATTATTTCAGGATTGTATTCTCCATGTTTCTTTCAGGTAAGACAATTTGGTGAATAACAGCATCTCTCATAGTCATCCCTTGTCCAAAGAGTGTAGCCAACATTGACCTTCTTGGAGGTGCTGATGCCCCCTCACCAGTACATTCTTTATTGATTGATAAATGGAGTTATTTGATTTTCTGTAGTATTTTCTGAAGAACATAACCATCTGGTAGATTTTCCAGCCTTGTGTACTTTATTCCCTTCTTTGTGTCTTTTCATCCATTCTTCCTCCATCTCTCAAGAACATACTGGAATTACTACCTAATTTGATGTGGATCATCACTCTCTTTAAGTTTCCAGGATCCTTTCTATACAGCACCATTTACCAGGCTCCTTTTCAGAGTATTTAATCTCATTTTGTGGAAAAATGCTGCCGTATCCATAGAGTCTTTTTATCTGGCTTTGTAGAGCTTTATGGTCTACATGCCTTTGTTCAGCACTCTCAGCATCTTGTCCCACAGGTACTATTGGATTCCTTGGGTATATGCTGCCTAGTCTACAGATTCTTCAGAGTATAACCCCTTTCCTCCATTATGAGGTCTAACACTTCCCTGATTTGGTTTATTTGTGACTTTATTCTCTTACTTTTATGGTAACTAGGAGAGGACAGTGAAGGAGATCCTGAGAAGGTGAAGAATTGAAGATGAGATATTTTTCTACACTGCTAAAGATGTTCTCTAGCTTTCACACTTTGCCCTGTATTTGTAGTTGATCACCTTCTGCCATCCTGTGACTTCCTTAAGAACCTCAGTAACAGTTAACAATCACCATTTCCTGACCACATTAGATAATTTCCAGAGAGAAAAAGAGTAATTCACACACTTAAATTTCTTGCCAGTCCCTCATATAACTAAGACATAGGAAGATAACTAAAGCTAAAGAACTATAACAATTGAATATCAAAGTTGAACTTTGATTGCTCCTTGTAGAATTTGAATGGCAGTTGAATTCACTTTTCTTAAAACAGAGCATTATTTGATTCACTGAACAAGAAATTTATCTTAGAGATTGTATTGCCATTTTTGGTTACAATGCTTCTGCTAGCAGCACCATTGAAAAACTTATGAAATAGTTATTTACTACCATGTTGCTTCACAAAGCCTTGTTTCTGATCATGGTTACATCAGCAAAATATTTTTTATAATAAGCTTATGTTGATTGAGTTCACTGGTCTTCCCATATACTCCAGCATCTAAAAACAACTGGGGGAAACTCTCTGGTGATTTAATGGTTAGGACTCTGCATTTTCACAGCTGAGGGACTGGGTTCAATCCTTCCTTATGGAACTAAGATCCTGTAAACCATGTGGTGCTACCAAAAAATTAAATAAATAAATAAAAAGCAGCTGGCATTGCATAACACAGCATCCATTCTGTAACCCATGGGTCAAGAAGTAAATTCCACTTTCAAACCTTATTGTTTAAGACATATATTCATATGCTTATAGGTGTCATAGTGATTTCTTTGGTGGATCTTGGCAAAGCCAACTGAAAGCCTTCTGGAATGTATTTACCATTCGATTAATAAATGCCATGAAGAATTCATGATTTGTGGGAAGAGATCAAAATATCAACATACACAGACTGGAGTTTGGAAGAAGCTGATTCCAGCTCTCATGGATGACTTTGAGGAACTCAAGACTTCAATGGGGCAAGTAAATTACAGATGTGGCAGAAATAGTAGAACTAGAATTGCAAGTGGAGTTTGAAGATGTGATTGGATTGCTCCATCTCATTGTAAACTAACAAGATGAGGAGTTGATTCTTTTTATTTATTTATTTATTTATTTATTTATTTTTTTATTATTGTTTTTGCCATACATTGTCATGATATCACCATGGGTTTACATATGCTTCCCCTCCGGATCCCCCCTCCCTCCTCCCTCCCCCCTGGGAAATCTCGCTGCACCAGTCCCAAGCATCAATCCTGGGCTGGCGATTGATTAGACACATGACAATTAACATGCTTCAATGCCCTTCTCCCATATCATCCCACCCTTACCCTCATCCACAAAGTCCACGAGTCTATTCTATACATCTGCGTTCCTTTTGTTGTCTCCCATGTTGGGTTCTCGTTACTGTCTTTCTAAATTCCATATATATGTGTTAATATACTGTATTGTTGTTTTTGCTTCTGGCTTACTTCACTCTGGATAATGGGCTCCAGTTTCGTCCATCTGAGTAGAATTGCTTCAAATGAATTTTTTTTTAATGCTGAGTAATATTCCATTGTGTATATATACCACAGCTTTCTTATCCATTCGTCAGTTGATGGGCATCTAGGTTGCTTCCATGTCCTGGCTATTGTAAACAATGCAGCGATGAACATTGGGGTGCACGTGGCTCTTTCAATTCTGGTTTCCTCGGTGTATATGCCCAGCAGTGGGATTGCCGGGTCACATGGCAGGTCTATTTGCAGCTTTTTAAGGAACCTCCACACTGTTTTCCATAGTGGCTGTACTAGTTTGCAATCCCACCAACAGTGTAAGAGGGTTCCCTTTTGTCCACATCCTCTCCAGCATTTATTACTTGTAGATTTTTGGATTGCAGCCATTCTGAGTGGTGTAAAGTGATATCTCATTGTGGTTTTGATTTGCATTTCTCTGATAATGAGTGATGTTGAGCATCTTTTCATGTGTTTGTTAGCCATTGTTGCATTTTTTTTTTTAGGTAAAACACTATACTGTTTTTGTTGTTGTTGAATAGAAATCCAAATATGAGTAGTGTCTTAGTTCATTTGAGCTGCTGTGATAGAATACCATGGGCTTCCCAGGTGGCTCAGTGGTAAAGAATCCTCCTGCCAATGCAGAATCTGCAGGAGATGTGGGTTCGATCCCAAGATTGGAAAGATCCTCTGGAGTAGGAAACGACAACCCACTCCAATATTCTTGCCTGGAGAATCCCATGGACACAGGAGCCTGGCAAACTACAGTCCATAGGGTTGCAAAGGATCAGGGTCATACACAAAGAATACCATGGATGGTGTGGACTATAAGCAGCAGAAATTTACGTCCTATAGTTCTGGAGGCTAGAAAGTCAAAATCAAGCCACAGGAAGTTCCAGTGTCTGGTAGAGGTCTTCTTCCTGGTTCATAGTTAGTCGCCTTTTTGCTGTCTCCTCACATAGTGGAAGAGGTGAAGGACCTCTGGGGTGTCTTTTATTAGGGTACATTCATGTGGGTTCCACTGTCAGGACCTAGGCACACCCAAAAGGCCCTGCCTTCAAATACGAACACATTGGAGATTAGGCTTCAAGGTATGGACTTTGAGGTGGTGGAGGTCACAAATATCGCTCTTTAGCAAGTACAGAAATGTATAGAGATGCTGAGTTGTGGAAGGGCTGTTAGTATCTAGTCTCCCTCCCACGTTGGCACATATATTTAGGTGCCCCCTACTTTTTGAAAGTTTACTCTCTGCTTTGTTTTTAGAAAAGACTTACAATAGTACCTACACATATTACCTACATTTGTTTTCATTAACTGAAAGAAATACAAAGAAGATTTTCACTTGTACAAAAAAGGCAAAAAGTGAAAATAGTATTCACTGTTTGTTTTGCACCCAGCTGTTATATAGGCAACCTATACCTTGGAAGCAAGAGTACCACCACTAAGCTTCTTCCCCTGTAACTTCACTCAGCATCTTAGCGATAAGCTGCTGTAACTGTGTCTATGCTTTGTCTCAGTTTTGTGCATCCATTAGCAAGATGTGTTCCAAGTGTGTTCCACTGTATGCCATTATTAAGGTTCTCATTGGAATGCTCTACTTTTGGGTAATAGGAGAAGCCTGTACATTCTTATTCATTGGGGCTGGAAGCTTGCAATTACACTCTCCAGAGCTTATCACCTGACTTCATGTTAGCTTTTGCCAGTGAGAAAGTACAGATGAAAGATCAAAAAGCAGAAAGAAAGCAGGAGCTATTTATATTCTGCTCTATCAGTGATTGCTGGTAGTAAGAGCAGCAGTTGATTGAAAATAGACCTATGTTCCCTTAGGGTCAGGAGCCATTCCAACAATATGAACAAGATTGAGGGCTTCTGAATTGGCAGGAGTCCAATTTTAAATGCAGGGGGAAAAAATGGCATCACTTCGATCATTTTAGTGACACATGTAGGCTCACAGCTTCCAGCCTGAAGGAGCAAGCAACTTCTAGATATCTTTTTTTCTTTTGTTCCTTCTGTCTGTGATACATTTTCTCCTTCTCCCTTTTGCTCTTCCATTTCCGTATCCAGTTCCCTGCATTAAGGTTCTCATGCTTTGAATAACTAGAGAGGTTTCTCTTTCCATGATAAGATAGTAAACAATTCAACAAAGAAGCATTAATCCAGAGTAAAAAGCACTGATAGATGTTAGCACATGTGGAAACTGCATGGACACTGAGAAAAGGCAGCTAATTGAGGTGAAGAAATTGCAAAAAACAAACATGTTCTTTGGGTAGAATTAGAAGAGTTACCCTCTTCTCCAGGGAAATGTTCCTTGAACAGAGCCTTGTTTGGATTTCCTCTTGTTGTACTAGTCAGGTAGTTCAGTGGTATTAACCACGGATGATCCTAGAGAAAAAAGCTTTAGATCTGGCATCTTTCTATTTGATGTTTATTTTTGATGGCTTAGCCCCTTAGTTTTAATGAGCCACTTCCTTGGGGCCAGGAAACAAAGCATTGATTTTAATGAAGGTCAAAGATGATGTTAGGAAGTTATACAAGGAAATCTCATATAAAGCAAGGAAAGAAAGCATGGATTCAGAAAAAAGAAACATAAATTCAGTAACACAAATGAAGTCAGGAGAACAGAAAAAAATATGTATAAAGTACACTGATTAGAAAAAAAAGAACAATGTACAAATGAGATTAAATGAAAAGCACAAGATGTTAGAAATGAATTCATAAATAACCATCAACACTCAGTCCAAATGTACTAATCCTCCAATGAAGATAAAAATTGTCAAATTGGATGATACAAAAATGTGATTTTTGCATAATTTAATAAAATCATACCTGGAATGTAATATAGACAGAGAAAACTTGAACATGAAGGCATAGCAAGAAAAAAAAAACCCACAAGGGAAAGACTAACCTAAAAGAAATTTTTATGTTTATAGACTTTTTGACAAATTAAATTATTGCTGGAAAATTTTTAAAAATCTGATGTATGCTTTTGAAAGATCCAGATTTCCAGGAATATGTAACAACTATAAAGTTGTATTCACTTACTAATATAGATTGGAGATATGTGAAGCAAAAATTGACAGAATTAAACAGAAGAAATTTTAACTCAGTGTTCTTACTCATTTATAGATTATTCAGACTCAAAATTTTAAGAAAACTACAAGCATAATTAGTCCAGTATATACATGTTAATGTATATATCTACCTCTGTATCTATATGTATCTATACTTGCATTGATCTGCCATCTGTGTATCTCTCTCTCTGCTCTAGAACTGGAGAATACATATTCTTTCCAAACAAACATATAACACTTAAAAGTTGACTATATATTGGGCCCTAATAATTTCTTTAAAAAAATGAGACCAGTTTGCTGGCCACAATGAAATTAAGTTGCAATTAAATAATAAAAATATAACAGAAAATCTCTATAGTGTTGGAAAGGTAAACCCTCATCTTTTTTTGCCAAATAAATATGAATATGAAATAGTATGAATGAATTGGAATGTAGCTTGAAAATTAGAAATATTTGATACTGAGTACTAGTGAAAGTGTTTTGCCACATTTCTGGTATACATAAAAAAGGATATTTAAAGAAAAATTTATGCAAGGAGATCAGTCCTGAATATTCACTGGAAGGACTGATGCTGAAGTTGAAACTCCAATACTTTGACCACCTGATGAGAAGAGCTGACTCACTTGAAAAGACCCTGATGCTGGGAAAGATTGAAGTCAGGAGGAGAAGGGGATGACAGAGGATCAGATGGTTGGATGGCATCACTGACTGGATGGATATGAGTTTGAGCAAACTCTGGGATTTGGTGATGGAGAGGGAACCCTGGCATGCTGCAGTCCATGGGGTTGCAAAGAGTTGGATATGACTGAGCTACTGAACTGACTGAACTGAAAGAGAATTTTATAATATTAAATGCTGAGATCACAGAAGAAGAAAAATAGGAAATGGAACAATTGATCATATCTACACAAAAACAAATCTGAATAAAAAGCTGGCCTAATCAGAACTCTTTCCATTTATGGAAATTGTATATTTGTTTTTGAAATTGTGTATTAAAACTCCTTATAATTTATGATAAATACAAGAATTTAAAAGAATCATTTTTTTCTTTCCTCTCATTATTTTAAATAGAAAAATCTAAAAATCAAAAATAATATTGCAAATATTCTAGTTATATAACCTATCTCTTCATTTACTGAATGGTTTTTACAATTTTAAAATGCTATTCTTTTCAGAAAGGAAGAGAATGATCTGGAATTCAGCACTCAGACCTTCCTCTAATTAGCTAAAATACTTTCAAAATATATTTTTTGAAGCTCTGAACTATTTAACAAATAGGAGACTAAAATCTGCTGTTTTCACATGAACTTTTTTTAAAAGTAGTATTTCTATCTTAAAAAAAAAGATATGACTGAACATGACTTTCTTTCTACTAAATCATTTTTTAAATTTAAGGTATTTGTTGAAAATACTGGTCCTGTAGTTAAGCTGATCAAGAAAAGATAATTTTTATCTATATGAAGACAAGTAATAGCCTCTTCCTCATTTACACATGAAATATAATAATATGAACATTTATTTTTTCTCATATATCTTTTCAAATCTGGCTAGAATAATTTACTAAATGATAGGAATATAATTTTATTATACCAAAATTTATAAGTATAGTGAGGAATAGTTTTTCATTCGAAATAGACTTGCATTTATCAATGTCAAAGATAGGCTTAAAGGAAATTAAGTAACCATCTGAATTTGTGATATACTTATAAACAATAGATTACATTGAAATAAGGAAGTCTTTATTGTTCCTGTCAGTTTTATGTCAGGTAGAATATAAAGATAATTGTGGTCAATACGTATATATAACAAAGTATACGTTTACCAATTTTATGTTACAGTTGTTTTGGAGCCTAATCTTTTTCTTGTAATAATTTTTTAGATGAATTTTTATTTAAATTATTTCTTTTTGTGTAAGAAATAAATTCTTCTTGAGAATTCCTCAAAGCGTATAGTAAATACCATCTAATGACTCACACATCAGCAATTCTCTCTTTGAAAAAGCATTAATGCATTTCTGAAGACTTTAAAAGATTTTCTTTCAGGTAGTTTATTCTCTAACCATTACTCTGGTCTGCGCTCTACTCCCCAACATTTGCCCATTTCAATTGCATTTGATATTTTCTTGTCAAACACTTTTGTTTCCTGCAACTTTTAAAAACAATCCATTGCACTTCGGTTGCAAAACTCCTACTTCAAAAAACCCCCAAAAGTTCATCTACACTGAGCTACCCACAAGCAAGAGAACATTATGAGAAAACACAGTTTGCTGACTGGTTGCTCTTTAAAATTTTAGCTAAGTGGTTGCTTAGTATAGCATGGCAATCTTACTATATACCCTTACTCTTTTTTCTTCCCATTCTCTAAGAATATCACTTATATTCACTCTTTCTCATAGAACCCTAGTGACTCTCTTGCTTTGTTCAATCTTGCTGATGACTCTGCTTTATATTGTGAAAAAGAAATGAATTACTCTTTATAACAAATTCTACTATTCTGCCTACATGGAAACTCACATATCTTACCGAGGTACCTAGCCTCCAAAAATGTCCTCCAATGATTCTAACCTCTGTCATTTTGCCTCTTGGTATAGTCTCTGCCAAAATTATTTGTACCAGAGTTGTTCTATGTGCCCAATACATTACACCTTCAAAATTAGGTTATGAAAGCTATCATTGCTTTCTTCTTTCTCTCTGCACTTGTTCTAGAGAAAGTCAGCTCATGAATAGCCTTATGAAATGACCCACACTGTCAGGAATTGCTGTTTCTCCTACAAACAAAGATGTGGGTATGCTAAGAATGAATTCTTTGTCAGAAACAGTATCCTTGGCGGACAGCTTAACTGCAACCTCTTAAGAAACATAGAGCCCAGAGAAACCCAGGAAAGCATGCTCCTCAATTGCTGCACCTTGAACATTCTACAAGGTAATACGTACTTGTCATTTTAAATTGCTAAATTTGGGGGTGATATTTGAACAACAATAATAAGATAGATTGGTTCCAGAAGTTAGGTACTATCAAAGCAAAAGCCTAGAACATGGGAACGAGTTGGAATGGAATTGGGAAAAGCTGTAAGGATTTTGAGAAAACTGTTAGTTAAATCATTAAATGCCTTGAACACACTGTTTATAGAATTTTGAACTCTGAGATGGCTTGGTGAAGTCTTAAAGTGAGAAAAGTACTACTGTATTGGACATTGAAATAAAGGAGATCCTTTTTATGTTATGGCATAAAATTTATCAATCCTATTGCTTGTAATAATGTGCAAATTAAACAATGTGCCCAATGAACTGGGCGATATAGCTAAGGAAATATATAACTGTAAGTTGAAAATGTCGTCTTGCTTCTCTTGATGCAAGATGTGAGAAGAGAAAGATAAGCTAATTTAGAAGGCCCATTAAATAATGAAGCTGGGACTTGCTGATTTTGAAGGCTACCAAGCATTTCAGGTGATAAAGAAAGCTAAAATTAATAAGTGGCTTCTAAGCAAAGATCAAATCAAGGCAGCTCTTAGAAAAGCATGGTTTGGAGATGAACCCAAAGGTATATAATTGTAAAATAATTTTTTTGAGCTCTAGCTTATACAAAATGCACTGTAAATGATTAAGGCTGTTTCTCAGATTCTCTCAATCACACAACACGGCTTCTAGGAAGCTTAAGGTCATTGCTCCTCAGTCATCTCAGTGGAAGCCTAGAGAAGAGAGGTACCTATCTCAAGTAGATATTGTGCCTTACTTTTGTTTAATGGAGTGAATAGCAATAAAGTTAATAGAAGGTCCACAATATTTTCAATAAAATTATATCAATAGAAGCATTGCTATCTTGGATTGAAAGCACTGAAATACTGATAGCTTGGATTTAAAGAGACAGTATAAAAGGAAAGGAGAAGTGTTGGAGGATCTATTCTAAGCGCACTCATGCAGCTGATGACAGGAGACTCAGTTCCCTCCCACAGGGTTATACATAGGGCTGTTCTTACCAGGTGTGATCATGATTCTTTTACAAACACAAACAGATTAATAAAAAACTCCTGAGCCAAAAATACATGCCATCTTTGATACATATGGGTTTCCCTTGTGGCCCTGCAATGCAGGAGACCTGGGTTTGATCCCTGCGTTAGGAAGATTCCCTTGCAGAAGGAAAGGCTACCCACTCCAGTTTTCTGGTCTGGAGAATAACATGGAGTGACTAGTTCATGGGATTGCAGAGTTGAACACGACTGAGCAACTTTCATTCACTTGATACATGTAGGAAGAGTAAATTGGAGTGTGGAAGCAGGAACCTTGGAATTAGAGCCAAGAGATGAGTAAAGCTATTTCCAGGTAAGGATAGCACTAAGTTTTAATTAAGTAACTTGAAATATTTGCTTGGATGTACTTAAGAATTACTTTTTACCAGTACCAATTGTGTGCCAATTTTCCATCTTTGAGGCAGAGTGTCTATAATGTTTATCGTGTTTCTGTCTCAGCATGTTGAGTGTATGAGACATGTCACTTTCTCTTAAGTTTTCAAGTTTTCAGATCAAGAGTACCATACACCAGTAGATGTATATAAGGAACAACACCTAAGGGATTTCATTCAAGCTCAGATTTGATTTAGATAATGAGGTTCTAGACTGGGAGCTGGTTGTTATGGGTCATGGGCTGAGATGTTTAGGGATATTGAGAAGGTGTTCATATATTTTGCATGTGAAATGGAATTAAATCATTTTAAGTCAGGGGCTAGAAGAGAGAAGATAGCCTCCAAGAGGGCACCCTGGCATTCACACCTTTGTAGTCTTCCTCTCTTTCCCTTGCTCTACAGTGGTTCATCTCTGACCAAGAGAGTGCATAAAAAGTGATGATCTGTCATTCTGAGACTGAGGTGTACAAGATACTTTGGCTCCCCTCTTGGGTTATTTCTTGTTCTCTTCCTTTGGTATCACTAGTACTGGGGGAAACAAAATCATGATCAGATCTGAGAATAGTCCTATGCATAACCCTTTGGGAGAGAACTGAGTCTCTTGTCATCAGCTGTATGAGTGTGCTTGGAATAGACCCTCTAGTCCTAATTATGTATTCAGAAAATGCAGTCCAGCTGAAAGCTTCTTGATAACTTTACATTGTAGCTATGTGTGCTAAGTCGCTTCAGGGGCATCCAAATCTATACAACCCCAGGCAATGTAGCCCACCAGGTTCCTCTGTCCATGGGATTCCCCAGGCAAGAATACCAGGGTGGGTTGCCATTTCCTCCTCCAGGGGATCTTCCCTGATTCAGGGATTGAACTCTTGTCTATTATGTCTCCTGCATTGGCAGGTGGGTTCTTTACCACTAGCACCACAAGGAAAGCCAGGAAAGACTCTAAATCAGAAACACTCAGCTAAGTCATGTCCAGATTCCTGATGCTTAGAAACTGTGTGAGATATTTTTGTTGTTTTCAACTGGTAACTTTGGGATTATTGATTATTATGCAACAATATATAACTAATATACCTGACTTTGTCTTGTTATTTTAGTTCAAATTCTATCAGCAGTTTCAAATAGTAATTTCCATGTGGAATTGAACAGTATGCTAGAGAAAATGTTGGTGATCATCAAAGTCATAGTATTTTGTGAGTCATGATTGCTATTCACCAAATAATAGCTTTTTCTCTCTTTAGTATATGGAAAGATTTTATTTGCCAGTCTCTTTTTGTTTGCATAGGATCAAGTGATTAGATCTGGGCAATTAGTTGTACAAGTGGTATGTGTCATTTCTTGGGGCCTTTCCAGGTAGCTCAATGGGTAAGAATCTGCCTACAATGCAGGGGCTACTGGAGATGCTGGTTCAATCTTTGGGTTGTGAATATCTCTGGAGTAGGAAACAGCAATCCATTCCAGTATCCTTGCCTGGAAATTCCATGGACAGAGGAGTCTCACGGGCTACAATAGATGGAGTCAGAAAGAGTCAGCCATGACTTAGTGACCAAACATGAGTCATTTTTTGCTCTGAGATTTTATTTCCAGTATTGGCTGGGATCAAGATTGCTGGGAGAAATATCAATAGTCTCAGATATGCAGATGACACCACTCTTATGGCAGAAAGTTAAGAAGAACTAAAGAGCCTCTTGAAGAAAGTGAAAGAGGAGAGTGAAAAAGTTGGCTTAAAGCTCAACATTCAGAAGACTAAGATCATGGCATCCAGTCTCATCACTTCATGGAAAATAGATGGGAAAACAGTGGAAACAGTGTCAGACTTTATTTTTGGGGACACCAAAATCACTGCAAATGGTGAGTGCAGCCATGATATTAAAATATTCTTACTCCTTTGAAGGAAAGTTATGACCAACCTAGACAGCATATTAGAAAGCAGAGACATTACTTTGTCAAAAAAGGTCCGCCTAGTCAAGGCTGTGGTTTTTCCAGTAGTCATGTATGGATGTGAGATTTGGACTATAAAGAAAGCTGAGCACAGAAGAACTGATGCTTTTGAACTGTGGTTTTGGAGAAGACTCTTGAGAGTCCCTTGGACTGCAAGGAGACCCAACTAGTCCATTCTAAAGGAAATCAGTTCTGAATATTCATTGGAAGGACTGATGCTGATTCTGAAACTCCAATACTTTGGCCACCTGATGGGAAGAGCTAACTCATTTGAAAAGACCCTGATGCTGGGAAAGATTGAGGGAAGGAGGAGAAGGGGATGACAGAGGATGAGACGGTTGGATGGCATCACTGACTCAATGGACATGGGTTTGTGTGGACTCTGGGAGTTGCTGATGGACAGGGCGGCCTGGCGTGCTGCAGTCCATGGGGTCACAAAGAGTCACACCCAATTGAACAACTGAACTGATTGGATATTCAAGAGTTTGTTCATTCTCTCTCTCTCTCTCTCTCTCTCTCTCCCTTCTTCCTCCTTTCCCTCCCTCACTCCCTCTTTGTCTCTCTTCAATGGCAATCAGCTATATTCCAGATGGATTTTACTCAGTCAGCCTGGGTCCCAGAGGGAGAGAAATGCAGAGAACAGCCCCACAGCCTAATCATGTTAATATTGGAGTATGAGAAAGAAATAAACCTTTGTAGCATTAACTCAGTGACTGTAGGGCATTGTTATTACAGCATGACCTGGATGATTCTGGCATTATGTAAACTGACAAAAAGTGAAACAATATAAATCTCAAATTGGGTAATGACTCTTGAGGTAGTGTTAGACCGTTTTGTTAAAATATCATGACACAAAAATAATGATTCTGAAAATTATGTGACAATATATAAAAGCATATAGGCATAATATTATAGCATAAAACAGAACAAAATATTTACTTGATGCTGATGATCATGTAAAATTATGTGTTTAGTCTTTTTAAAAATTTTTTAAAATTTGTTTATTTTAGTTGGAGGCTAATTACTTTATAATATTGTGGTGGTTTTTGCCATACATTGACATGAATCACCAATGGATGTACATGTGTTCCCCATCCTGAACACCCTCCCACCTCCCTCCCCATCCCATCCTTCTGGGTCGTCCCAGTGCACCAACCCTGAGCACCCTGACTCATGCATCAAACCTGGACTGGCAGTCTGTTTCACATATGATAATACACATGTTTCAATGCTATTCTCTCAAATCATCCCACCCTCACCTTCTCCCAGAGTCCAAAAGACCGTTCTATACATCTGTGTGCCTTTTTCTGTCTCGCATATAGGGTTATCGTTATCATATTTCTAAATTCCATATATATGTGGTAGCATACTGTATTGGTATTTTTCTTTCTGCCTTACTTCACTCCTTGTTTAATCTTATTTGATAATTATCTATTTCCAGACACATGGCATGGTTGTAGGTTCCTGTTCCTCTAATCTTTGTGTGGTACCATAGGGTTAGTTTTTAAAAAAAAAAGCTGTGGGGAAGGTGAATTTGGGATGCGGTATTTTATAAATCGTGAAAGGTCTTCATCTCTCTCTTTTATTCCTGCCACCATAACAGTGAAATCCTTGCTGATAGAGCTCTTATGAGCTTTGACTTGGGTTGAGAAGAGTCTCTAACCCTTACGAAACAGACATATAATATGATTGAAAAATAAAACTTAAAAGAATTATTTTGTGGCCCTTCATTATTTTACCATAATGTGGCATACCAACACATATACAGAATTTGGTTCTGAAACAGAGTGCAGCACTAACAAAGTCCCGAAGCATGTGACATTTGTTTATGTGGTGAAGACTAGAAAATTGGTGATTCATGTGACATGATAGCAAATATTTGGTAAAACTCTGATGTGAAGTAATTTGGGAGAAAGACTTGTAAATCTGGAGCAGGGTTTAGCACTATTGATATTTTAGGATGGATAGTTCTTTATTGTCGGGATTGTTTGCATCAATGGGATGTTTAGCAGCAAGCCTAGACTCTACCCACTAGATGCTAGCTGCATTCCTCCAGATGTGAAAGCCAAAAATGTCTCCAGATATTGACAAATCTACTCCAAAAAGCAAAATTGCCCCTAACTGAGAACCAAACCACTGCTCTAGGAGAGGAGACCAGAGGAGATACATTTAGTAGGCAGACTGATGATTGTTGACTGTCTTACAATGAAATTTTGAGCAGGAAATTAACTCAGGAGTTGAATGTGGTATAAGAACATATGGGGGCTCCCTTGTGGCTCAGTGCTAAAGGATCCTCCTGCCAATGCAGGAGACAAGAGTTTCATGCCTGGTCTGAGAGGATCCTCCATGCAGCGGAGTAGCAAAGCTTGTATGCCACAACTGGTGAGCCTGTGCTTTAGAGCCTGGCAGCCGCAACTGCTGAGCCCGCATGCCACCACTCCTGAAGCTCAGGTGCCTGTGCTCCGCAACGAGAGAAGCCCCTGCAGTGAGAACCCTGCACACCACAGCTGGAATAGCCTGAAACTAGAGAAGAGTCCATGCAGCAGCGAAGACCCAGCACAGCCAAAAACAAATAAATAAAAAATTTAAAAAGAAGATACATTTTTCTCTCTAGAAGAGCAAAATAGGATGTTCTACAGCTCATAACCAAATATTGATCCACAAGTGGAAATAATCACATCTAGAGCTGTATTTAGGGTGCATTTCTCATACTTTTCATTTTTCTTCATGTTCCAGGCTTATTGCTCTCCTCAATTTTTTGCTTTAAATTTTGAATCGGCATTATATTTTAGAACATGTTTAGATTTAATGAAAAATTGGAGACGGTACAGAGTTCCCTGTGTTTATACTCAGTTTCCCAATTATTAGCCTCGTACATTAGTATAATACATTGTTATAGTTAATGAACCAGTACTGATATTGAAGTCCATACATAATTATTACTAAAGTCCATATGTAATTCATGTATTCTTAGTTTTTACCTACTCTCCTTTTCCTATTCCAAGATTCCATCTAGGATGCTACATTGTATTTAGCTGTCATGTTTCCTTAGGATTCTCTTGTCTGTGACATTTTCTAGGACTTTCTCTTTTTTTGATGGAATTGGCAGTTTTATTGAGTACTGATCAGATATTTTTTTAGATTGCCACTCTGTTGTGATTTGTCTGATGTTTTCTGATGGTACACTGGGATTATAGGTTTTGGGAGGAATACCGTAGAAGTGACGCATCATGTCACATCATGTCACATCACATCATATCACATCATGTCAAGAGGACGTATTATCTACAAGATTTATTACTGTTGATGTTGACCTTGTTTCCTTGGCTGAGCTAGTGCCTTTCAGCTTTTACACTGTGGAGTTACTGTTTTTTTCCACCCACTTTTCATACTGCAATAATGGGAAGGAAGTCATTGCACAGCTCACATTTGAGTGAGTTCATTCAGCCTCCTTGAAGGGGTGTATCTGTTAATTAAGTAAATTATTTGGCTCTTACAGGAGATATTTATCTCTCATTCTCCACTTATTTATTAATGTTAATGCAGTCACTTGTGCATATCATTATGGAACTATGGCTAGTTAGTTTATAGTTTGATTATAACCAATAATTCATTGCTTTCTTGCTCAAACAGTTTTAGCTTTGGCCATTGGAAGTACTGTTTAAATTGGCTTATGTTCCTTATCCCCATCAGTATGTTGTTGTTTTTAATACCACTTGATTTTCTGTCACTACAAGATATTGCATGTTTATTCTGTATATTTTTCCCTAGTCCTGGGATCAGCCATAATATTTCTATATTATCCTTTTAAAGTCCATGGGATCAACAGTGATGGCACCTCTTTCATTTTAATATTGATAGTTTTGTCTTTCACTTATTCTTTGTTAGTCTGGCTAGAGGTTTATCAATTTAACGAATCTCATTCAAGAACCAACATTTGATTTTGTTGGTTTTCTCTATTATTTTTATGTTTTAAATTTTATTAATTACTGCTCTAACTTATTAATTTTTTTTAAGATAACAGAAATATCTTTATTTCTGTTTGCTTAGCTCAGATTGCTCCTTTTTCTCTAGTTCCCTTAGGTGGAAGCTTAGATAATTGATTTTAGATCTTTCTTCTTTTTTAATCTGTATTCTTAATGCTCTGAATTTCTCTCTAAACACTACTTTCAATGCATTCTGCAAATTTTAAATTGTATTCGCATTTAAATTTAGTTCAGAAATTTTTAAAAAGTTTCTCATGAGACTTTTTCATTGACACATATTTTGCTTAGAAGTGTGTTGTTTAATATCCAAATTACTGGAGAATTTTCCACCTTTCTTTTATTGGTTGTTATTGGTTTCTAATTCATTCTCACTGTCATCTGAGAATATATTTTGCATGATTTCTATCCTTTTAAACTGGTAAAGGGGTATTTTATTATCTTATTGCCTATAATTAAGTCTCTTTTCGTGAGTGTTACATGTGAGTTTGAGAAATATGTGTGTGTGTTCTTCTGTAGTTTAATGGAGTATTTTATAAATATCAGTGAGATCAAGTTGATTGATAGTTCTATTCAGGTAATCTATATCTCTACTGATTTTCTGCCTTCTTGATTTATCGATTACTGAGAGAGGATTGCTGACTGCAGTGGATCTCCAACTATAATCATGAATTGTCTGTTTGTCTTTGCAGTTCTACTGGTTTTTGTTTCAAGTGTTCTGAAACTGTTTTTAGATATGTACACATTACAGGCTGTTATGTCTTTATGAAAAATTGATTTCTTTATCCCTCTGAAATGCCTCTTTATTTTTGATAATGTTCCTTGTTCTGAAATCTGTTTTGTCTACTTCAGCTTTCTTTTGATTATTGTTAGCATGATATATCTTTCTCCATCTCTACATTTAATCTATCAGTGTCCTTATATTTAAAGTAGGTTTCTATAGACAACTTACAGTTGGGTCTTTTCTTGACTTTTCTAATCTACTCTGACAATCTCTCTTTCCACTGGCATATTTAGACTATTGCATTATTGATAAAGTTACATTAACATCTTATTTATAACTATTTTATAATCATTTTTTCTTTATTTCCTTCCCCTCTTTGCCTTATGTAGTTTTCATTTGACATTTTATAAAACACTTTAGAAAAATATATATTTATTTTATATATGCATAATTATCTATAAGATAAATACATATATTTTATAAAATATATAATTTCATTTTCTCTCTCCCATTTTTCCTAATGTCTGGAAATCACTAATAGTTTACTGTCCATAATTTTGTCTTTTCCAGAATGTCATATAGTTGAAATCACACAATTTTTAAGCTTTTTTCAAGTGGCTTCTTTCACTTATTAATATGCATTTTAGGTTCTCTCACACCTCTTCATAGTTTGATAACTTGTTTCTTTTTATTCCATTGAATGGGTTATCACAGTTTGTTTATCCATTCATTTATTGAGGAGCTAGTTACTTCCAAGTATTCTCAGTTATACATAAAGCTGCTATAAATATACATGTATAAGTTTTGGTGTGGAGGTAACTTTTCAGCTCATTTGGGTAACTATCAAGGATTATGATTGTTAGATCACATGGTAAGATTATATTTACTATTTTTAAGAAGCTGCTGAGCTGTCTTCCTAAGCAATTATACTCTTCTGTGTTTCCACCAGCAAAGCACACGAGTTATTGGTTTTCTATAGCCTTGATAATAGAGAGGTATCATCAGTGTTTTGGATGTTAGTCATTCTAGTAAGTGTATGGAGAAGGCAATGGCACCCACTCCAGTACTCTTGCCTGGAAAATCCCATGGACGGAGGAGCCTGGTAGGCTGCAGTCCACGGGGTCGCTAAGAATTGGACACGACTGAGCGACTTCACTTTCACTTTTCACTTTCATGCGTTAGAGAAGGAAATGGCAACCCACTCTAGTGTTCTTGCTTGGAGAATCCCAGGGATGGGGGCGCCTGGTGGGCTGCCGTCTATGGACACAGAAGAGTCGGACAAAAGTGACTTAGCAGCAGCAGCAGCAGCAGTAAGTGTATAGTTGTGTCTCATTTTTTATTTAGTTCACAGTTCCTTAATGACGTGTGATATGGATCATCTTTTCATATGCTGTTTTTGCCATCTCTGTATCTTCTGTGAAAGTATCTGTTCTATCTTCTGTGAAAGTATCTGTTCTAATCTTTCCCCACTTTTTAAATTGGATTGCATTTTTTATTGACTTTTGAGTGTTCTTTTTATATTTTGGGTATATGTCCTTTATTAGATATTTATTTTGCTAATATTTTCTTTCAGTCTGTGGTTTGTCTTTTCATTCTCTTAATAGTGTCTTTGTAGAGAATAGTTTTAATTTTAATGAAATCCAATATATGCTATTTTTTCCATGGATTATACTTTTGCTGTTTTACCTAAAAACATTTTGCCAAACTCACAGTCACTTATATAGTCTCCTCTGTTATCTTCCGCAACTTTTATAGTTCTGTGTTTTACGTTGAGTCCTATGATCCATTGTGAGTTAATTTTTGTGAAAGTTGTAAGGTCATTTTGCACATGAATTGTTGTTTCAGCACCATTGGTTGAAAAGGACTATTCTTTTTCTGTTGCCTTTGCCTCTGCCTCCTTTTCAATGATCAGTTGGCTATATTTCTGTAAGTCTTTTTCTGGGCTATCTCTTTTGTCACATTGATCTATTTATCATCTTTCACCAATACTTCACTACCTTGATAATTATAACTGTATAGTAAGTCACAAAATCATGTAGTTCTGTACTTTTTGTTGAATATTGTGGATGTGTTGCCAGAATATTATTATCTGGCAATATATTATCCAGAATAATATTCTGGGTCTTTGGCCTTTCTGCATAGACTGTAAAATCAGTCTGTTGATGTTCACAAAGTAACTTGCTAGAATTTTGATGGGAAATGAATCCATTATTAAGGTAAATTTGGAAGACTTGATACTGTAACTATGATTTCTCTCTGAAAACTTGTTTTGACATTTTACAATTCAGATATACTAGTGACAAATTCTCTCCATTTTTGGTTGTGTCAAAAATTATTTCTCCTTTATATTTAAGAGCATTTAATTTGGTCAGAATTCTGGATTGATGTCTTTTTTCTTTCAATGCTTTAAGTGTTTTGCTCCTTTTTCTTTTTGTTTGCATGGTTTCCGAAGACAGGTCTGATCTTTTTCTTTTCTTTTTTTCTTCTATGAATAAGGTATTGTTTTTCTCTGGCTTCTTTCAAGGTTTCTTTTTGTGTTTGATTTTCTGCAGTTCAAACATGATATGCTTACCTATATTTTTAATATAATTTTTTAACGTGTTTGGTATTTTCTGATCTATTAAGGTCTCGAGTTTT
Organism: Antilocapra americana; assembly: GCA_007570785.1. Lineage (NCBI taxonomy): Eukaryota > Metazoa > Chordata > Mammalia > Artiodactyla > Antilocapridae > Antilocapra > Antilocapra americana. The sequence goes on along the minus strand of ML660200.1, from coordinate 61,132,803 downwards.
GTGTCTCTCATTAATTTTTGAAAGTTCACATTCATTATTACTTAGCTATAACATTTCTTCTGTTCTTTTGTCTCTTTCTTCTTCTAATATTTCCATTATGTTACACCTTTGTAACAGTTTTTTTCTTTTTCTGTACTCTTTTTTTTTTTTGATTTGGGGAGTTTATATTGGTGTATCTTCAAATCTACTGATTTCTTCCTTAGCCATGTGCAGTCTACTGATAACTTCATCACAGAAGTTCTTGATTTCTGTTACAATATTTTAATTTTCTACCATTTTGATACATTTAAAACAATTATCTCTCTGCCAACATGTGGTATTGTACCTGAGCTTTTGTGCTTTCTATTAGAGTCCTTAACATACTAATCATAGTTATTTTAATGCTTACTTTTTCTCTTGCTTTATTCATGCCATGTAAATTTAGGTTGAAATCCAGATATGGTGTCTTAAATAATTAGAACAAAGGTAAAGACCTTTATTGTAAAATTGCATGTTAAACTTGCTAGGAATTGTAGCATATTTAGTGGTTGCTGTACCTGTAGTTGCCAGAGGCTTTGAATTCTTCTAGTCTTTTTATTTTTGTCTTTCCTGTGTTTGGGCTTCCCTAAAAATTCTTTCTTAAGAAGAAATGGAAATTGGCTCACATGATTATGGAAACTGACAATCCCATAATTTTCAGTTGACAAGCTGTGTACTCAAGAAAGTAGATGGTGTAGTCCTAGTTTGGGAGCCAATTAATTTTTGACAAGGATGCTGAGTATATTCAATGGAGAAAGAATAGTCTCTTCAAAAGATGATGTTGGGACAAGGGGATTTTTGCATGTAAAAAAATGATGATAATCACTAAATCACACCATATGAAAAAATTAACTCAATATGATCAAAAACCGAAATATAGAGTTAAAACCACAAAATTCTTAGGAAGAAACATAGAAGTAAATTTTCATGAATGTGAGTTTTGCAAAGCATTCTTAGCTATGACATCAAAATATGAAGAAAAACATTTTTAGAAGATAAATTATACTATATAAAAATTAAAAATGTATGTGCATTAAAGAGCATTATCAAGGAAGTATAAAGTCAACCTACAGAAGAGGTGAAAATCTTTCCAAATCATATATCTGATAAGGATATAATATCTTATAGAATATATAAAGAACTAATGTAAATCAACAACAAAAAGACAAAGAACCTGATTTAAAAATGGACCAAGAAATTGATTATACATTTCTCTAAGAAGATATATAAATGTTCAAAAAGGTGAATGTGAATATGCTAAAAATGAATATTCATGAAAGAAATGCAAATCGAAGCCATGAAATACGGTTTCACTCTTACAAGTATGGATATCATTTACAAAAGAGAGAAATAATAATGTTTGCAAAGATGAGAAAAATTGGAACCCTTATTACATGACTGATGGGGATGTCAAATGATACAGGTGTTATAGAAAATATGTTGGTGAGTCCTCAAAAAGCTAAATCTAAAATTAACATATGATCTAGCAATTATCATCCTAGGTATATTCCTAAAGCTATTGGAAAGTAGGATCTCAAACAGATATTTGTATATCAGTGTTTATTGCAGCATTATTCACAATTGCCAAAAGGTGGAAACAATCCAAATATTCATCAACACATGACTAGGTAAAATATAGTATACACATAAAATAGAATAATGTTCCTTCATTAAAAGGAATGAAGTTCTTATACATTCTACAGCATGGTTGAACCTTGAAAACATTATGTTAAATGAAATAAACCCTCAAAACAGAAAACATGTTGAATGATTTCATTCATATAAATATCTGAAACAGGCAAATTCAAAGTAGAATAGAGACTACCAGTAGCTAGGGGAAGTAGGGTGTAGAGGTTTTGCTTTGTAGTTACAGAATTTCTACGTGAGATAATAAAAAGTTTTAGAAATAGAGACTGGTGATAGTTGTATAACATTGTGAATGTGATTAATGTCATGGAATCGTACAATTAAAAGTGAGTAAAATGGTAAATTTTATTTTATATATATTTTAACAATAAAAATAATATAACATATTTAAGCCATTGAATTGTACAATTTGTATGTATGAATTCTGTAGTATGTGCTGTTTCTTCTATTGTGTCCAGCTCTTTGTGACCCTATGGGCTGTAGCCCACCTGGCTCCTCTGTCCATGGAATTCTCCAAGCAAGAATACTGAAGTGGGTTGCCATGCCCTTCTCGGAGGATCTTCCCAACTCTGGAATGGATCCTACATCTCTTTGTCTCTTGCACTGGCAGGCGGGTTCTTTACCACTAGTGCCACCTTGGAAGCCTATGTAGTATGTGAATTATATCTAAATGAATCTGTTAAAAAATAATGTCTGGACTTCAGCATGAAAAAAATCATTCAACTCCATTTCACTACTTAACTCTAAGACATGGAAAATTTATCTAGCTAATCTAAAGCTTCACTGTCTTTTCCTGTAAAATGGTAATAAATTATACCATGTTTCCAGAGTTATTATGAGAAATAATTAGGTAATGATCATAAAACAAGCAAACAAACAAACAAACAAAAATCAGTGACTGTCACATAGTTAGAAATCAATAACCAATAAATCCTGGCTGTGGTGGTAGAGGTGATGATAATGAAGATGGCCTGGGTCAGGTTGGGTAGCAGAAGAGGGTAAGATAGAGGAAAATGCTGATCTGAGTATGAATCAATATGCACATTTAGGTTGGTATACTTAAAGTTAGAAGATGAAGTTGGAATCCTAGTCCTCCAAATTCTAACCGTGTAGCTAGTATATTTCTTGATTATCTCATCTTCTTATCTGAAAACTGGCAAACTTCAGATAAAACATTTCTTATCTGAAAACCAGGAAAAAACAACAGGTACTGCACAGGACTGTGTTCCCAAAGTATTGTTGGTAAGCCCTTATTCTATTTTATTTATCGGTGATGATTAACATCTAATAAGACTAGACTATATGTTCTGGGCTTCCCAGGTGGCACAAGTGGTAAAGAACTTGCCTGCCAATTCAGGAGACATAGGAGATGTAGGTTCAATCCCTGGGTTGGGAAGATCCCTTGGAGGAGGGCATGGCAATCATTCTGTACTCTGGCTTGGAGAATCCAGTAGACAGAGGAGCAAGGTGGGCTACAGTCCTGGGGGTCACAAAGAGGTGGACCCGAGTGACTTGACTTAACAAGCATGCACACATGTGTTCTGTGCTGCAGGTGCAAGACTTCTTTTGAGTTTTGCCAATGAGGAAGTTAAAACACAGTTTTAAAAACTTATCCATGAACAGCCAGCTCTAAATGGCAGAGCTGAGATTCAAACCCAAACCATGTGGTTCCAAAGCCTTGTCCCTCAAGCACAAAACATAGAAACATGACTCCTGATAATCACAATACTGCATTACCCTCCTCTGCTGTTGAAAAGTGTGAATTTTGCTTAAAATATGAAAATTGTGGTTGCATTAAGCAGCTAGCCTCAAACACAGGGGGATTTTATTTACTGTTTCTTTTTGCAAGGTGTTGGCAGAGGAACTGATTGCATACCCTTACTATAACTTTCTTCTCATTAGGAAAATTATTTTAGCTCTGAAAATAAAATTTCCTAAAATAGTTTCCAAGGCAACTTGTAATAAACCAGTACTACATATAAGGGGATTATAGTAAGATGCTATTAATCAGTATGACTTCTTTTGTGCATTTGTTTCATGACTACATGACATTCATTTTCATAGATGATTCTTTTCATCATTTAATAGCTGCATCTGCTCAACACCAAATTATATGAATAAAAGGTAAAAACCAACATCTTTGTGTCTTGATTGCTCACAATTTAGGTTATAGTTAGGTTAACATGAGAATCTGACATGAAAAGAATTGAAAGATGAAAGGAACTGCTTCCTCCTGTTCATCTTCTCATTCTGAAGACTGCTGTCTTAACCCTCTTGTTTTGTTCATGTATTCCTTTGATACTTAGAGGCTTTTAAAATGAGCTGAAGTGCATCTATACAAATTAACGCCTGCTAAAGTTACCATCACTTGAAGACTGAGTTTATTTTTGTTTCAGAGCTTCAGGTTAAGAGGCCTCAAAAATCACTTTATTATTTTACTTTTTAATCTTTTATTTATTTTAAGTCAGAATGTTCTCAAATACTATTAAGTTAAAAGCAAAGACAGAAAAGACAGATTCAAAGAAGATTTAAGTTGTTATTGTTCAGTGACTCAAGTCATGTGTGATTCTTTGTGACCCCATGAACTGCAGCATACATCGCTTCCCTGTCTTTCACTATCTCCCAGAATTTGCTCAAACACATATCCATTGAGTTAGTGATGCCATCCAGCCATCTCATCCTCTGTCACCCTCTTCTCCTCTTGCCCTTAATCTTTCCTAGCATCAGGGTCTTTTTCAATGAATCAGTTCTTTACATCAGGTGGCCAAAGTATTGGAGCTTCAGATTTAGTATTAGTCCTTCTAATGAGTGTTCAGGGTTGGTTTCCTTTAGGATTGACTGATTTGATCTCCTTGCTGTCCAAGAGACTCTCAAGAGTCTTCTCCAGCATCACAGTTTAAGAGCTTCAATTCTTCAGCACTCAACCTTCTTTATAGTCCAACTCTCACATCCATACATGACTACTGGAGAAACCATACTTTTGACTAGATGGACCTTTGTTGGCAAAGTGATATCTGCTTTTGATTACATTGTCTAGTATTGTCATAGCTATTCTTACAAGGAGCAAGAGTCTTAATTTTGTGGCTGCAGTTACCATCTGCAGTGATTTTGGAGCTCAAGAAAATGAAATCTGATACTGTTTCCACATTTTCCCCATCTATTTGCCCTTAGTGATGGGACCAGATGCCATGATCTTCATTTTTTGAATGCTGAGTTTTAAGCCAGCATTTCACTCTTCTCTTTTACCTTCAAGAGGCTCTTTAGTTATGCTTCACTTTTCTCCATAATTGTGGCATCATCTGCATATCTGAGGTTATTGATATTTCTCCTGGCAGTCTTGATTCCAGCTTGTGATTCATCCAGCTCAGAGATTTCTGCTCTGTGTAGAAGTTTAATAAACAGGGTGACAATATACAGCCTTGATGTACTCCTTTCCCAATCTTGAACCACTTCGTTGTTCCATGATGGGTCTAACTGTTGCTTCTTGTCATGCATATAGGTTTCTCAGGAGGCAGATAATGTGGTTCAGTATTCCCATCTCATTAAGAATATTCCATAGTTTGTTGTGATCTATACAGTCAAAGGCTTTAGTGTAGTCAGTGAAGCAGAAGTAGAGTTTTTTTGGATTCCATTGCTTATTATATAACCCAGGATATGTTGGCAGTTTAATCTCTGGATCCTCTGTTTTTCCTAAATCTATCTTGTACATCTGGAAGGTCTCAGTTCACATACTGCTGAAGCCTAGCTTGAAGGATATTGAACATAATCTTGCTCATTGTGAAATGAGTGCGACTGTACAATCATTTGAACATTCTTTGGCATTACCTTTCTTTGAAAAAAAAATGAACCTTTTCTGGTCCTGTGGCAACTACTGAGTTTTCCAAATTTGCTGTCATATTGAGTGAAGGACTTTAACAGAATCATCTTTTAGGATTTGAAATAACTCAGCTAGAATTCCATCACTTCCACTAGCTTTGTTTGTAGTAATGCTTCCTAAGGCCCATTTGACTTCAAACTCGAGGATGTCTGGTTCTAGCTCAGTGACAACACCATCATAAATATCTAGGTCATTAAGAGCTTTTATGTCTGGTTCTTCTGCGTATTCTTGCCACCTTATTTTAATCCCTCCTGCTTCTGTTAGGTTCTTGCTGCTTTTGTCCTTTGTTGTGCCTAGCTTTGCAGAAAATGTTCCCTGAGTATCTGCAATTTTCTTAAAGAGATCTCTAGTCTTTCCTATTCTATTTTCCTCTTGTTCTTTGTATTGTTTCACTAAAAAGGCTTCCTTAATTCTCCTAGCTATTCTCTGGAAGTCTGCATTCAGTTGGGAATATCTTTTTCTTTTCTCCTTTAGCTTCAGCTCCTCTTCTTTTCTCAGCTATTTGTAAGGCCTCCTCGGACAACTACTTAGCCTTCATGAATTTCTTCTTCTTGGGATTGGTTTCGATCACCATCTCCTATACAGTGTTACAAACTTCCACCCATAGTTCTTCAGGCACCCTGTCTACCAGATCTAGTCTCTAGAATCTATTTGTCACCTCCACTGTATCAATCACTTTGGTCACTCAGTTGTGTTCTACTCTTTGTGACCCCATGGACTGTAGTATGCCTGGCCTCCCTGTCCATCACCAACTCCTGGAGCTTGCTCAAACTCAAGTCCATTGAGTCAGTGATGCCATCCAACCATCTCATCCTCTGAAGTCCCCCTCTCCTTCTGCCCTCAATCTTTCCCAGCATTAGGTTCTTTTCCAATATGTCTGTTCTTTGCATCACATGGTCAGAGTATTGGACTTTCAGCTTCAGCATCAATCATTCCAATGAATATTCAGGACTGATTTCCTTTAGGATTAAATGGTTTGATCTCCTTGAGAAGACTCTCAAGAGTATTTTCCACACCACAGTTTAAAAGCATCAATTCTTTGGTGCTAAGCTTACTTTATAGTCCAACTCTCACATCCATACATGAGTACTAGAAATACCATAGCTTTGACTAGACAGACCTTTATCGGCAAAGTAATGTCTTTGCTTTTTAATATGCTGTCTAGTTAGGTCATAGCTTGTCTTCCAAGAAGCAAGTGTCTTTTAATTTCATGGCTGCAGTCACCATCTGCAGTGATTTTGGAGGCCAAGAAAATAAAGTCTGTCACTGTTTCCATTGTTTCTCTATCTATTTGCCATCAAGTGATGGGAAAGGATGCCATAATCTTTGTTTTGTGAATGTTGAGTTTAAGCCAGCATATTCACTCTCCTCTTTCATTTCCATAAAGAGGTTCTTTAGCTCCTCTTTACTTTCTGCCATAAGGGTGGTGTCATCTTCATATCTGAGGTTACTGATATTCTCCTGGCAACCTTGATTCCAGCTTGGGCTTCATCCAACCCAACATTTTGCATGATATACTCTACATATCAGTTAAATAGTCAGGTTGACAATATACAGCCTTGATGTACTCCTTTCCCAATTTGGAATCAGTCCTTTGTTCCATGTCCAGTTCTAACTGTTTCTTCTTCACCTGCATACAGATTTCTCAGGAGGCAGGTAAGATGGTCTGGTATTTCCATCTCTTGAAGAATTTTCCATAATTTGTGTGTTCCACACAGTCAAAGGCTTTGGCATAATCAACAAAATAGAAGTAGATGCTTTTTTGGAACTCTCTTGATTTTTCAATGATACAACAGATATTGGAAACTTGATCTCTGTTCCCTCTGCCTTTTCTAAATCCAGCTTCAACATCTGGAAGCTCACAGTTCATGTACTGTTAAAGCCTGGCTTGGAGAATTTTCAGCATTACTTTGCTAGTGTGTGAGATGAGTGCAATTGTGCAGTAGCTTGAATATTCTTCGGCATTGCCTTTCTTTGGGATTGGAATAAAAACTGACCTTTTCCAGTCCCGTAGCCACAGCTGAGTTTTCCAGATTTGCTGGCTTATTGAGAGCAGTACTTTCACAGCATCATCTTTTAGGATTTGAAATAGCTCAACTGGAATTCCATCGCCTCCAGTAACTTTATTCATAGTGATGCTTCCTAAAGCCCACTTGACTTTGCATTCCAGGATATCTGGCTCTAGGTGAGTGATCACACCATTGCTATTATCTAGGTCATAAAGATCTTTTTTGTATAGTTTTTCTATGTATTCTTGACACCTCTTCTTAATATCTTCTCCTTCTATTAGGTCCATACCATTTCTGTCCTTTATCGAGCCCATCTTGGCATGAAATGTTCCCTTGGTATCTCTAATTTTCTTGAAGAGATCTCTAGTCTTTCCCATTCTATTGTTTTCCTCTATTTCTTTGCTTGATCACTGAGGAAGTCTTATCTCTCCTTGCTATTCTTTGGAACTCTGCATTCAGATGAGTATATCTTTCCTTTTCTCCTTTGCCTTTTACTTCTCTTTTCTCAGCTATATGTAAGGACTCCTCACACAACCATTTTGCCATTTTGCATTTCTTTTTTGGGGGGATGGTCTTGATCACTGCCTCCTGTACAGTGCCATGAGTCTCTGCCCTAGTTCTTCAGGTATAATATATACTGTATAATCATAAAAGATTTGATATAGGTCATATGTTAATGGCCTAGTGTTTTCCCTACTTTCTTCAATTTTTCCTGAATTTTCAAATAAGCTGATGATCTGAGCTACAGTGAGCTCCAGGTCTTGATTTTGTTGACTGAATAGAGCTTCTCCATCTTCAGCTGCAAAGAATATAATTAGTCTAATTTCAGTACTGACCATGTGGTGATGTCCATGTGTAGAGTCATCTCTTGTGTTGTTGAAAGTGAGTGTTTGCTATGACCAGTGTGTTCTCTTTGCAAAACTCTGTTAACCTTTGCCTCACTTCATTTTGTACTCCAAGGCCAAACTTGCCTGTTATTCCAGGTATCTCCTGACTACCAACTTTGGCATTCCAGTCTCCTACGATGAAAAGGACATCTCTTTTTGGTATTAGTTATAGGAGGTCTTTTAGGTCTTCATAGAATGATTCAACTTCAGCTTCTTCAGCATAGTGGCTGTGGCATAGACTTACTGTGATGATGAATGGCTTCCCTTGGAAACGAACTGCTATCATTCTGTCATTTTTGAGATTGCAGTCAACTACTCCATTTCGGACTCTTTTGTGGATTGTCAGGGCCACTCCATTCTTCTAAGGGAATCTTGCTCACAGTCATAGATATAATGGTCATCTGAGTTAAATCTGTCTAATCCAGTCCCCTTTAATTCACTGACTCCTAAAATGTTGATGCTCACTCTGGCCATCTCCTGTTTGGTTTAAGTAGAATGGATTTACAATAAGGCCAGAATCAGGATAAATAAAATTATAAAAAAAGAATCCAAGCAGAATCCACTAACTATATATTACTTTTGTGTTGGTTCTATGTAGTGCTTGTTGGCAAATTATTTTTCAAATAAAATTAGTTCAGTTCAGTTCAGTAGCTTAGTCATGTCTGACTCTTGCAACTCCAGGAACTGCAGCATGTCAGGCCACCATGTCCATCACCAACTCCTGGAGTCTACCCAAACCCATGTCCATCGAGTTGTGATGCCATCCAGCCATCTCATCCTCTGTTGTCCTTTTCTACTCCTGCCCCCAATCCTTCCCAGAATCAGGGTATTTTCCAATGAGTCAACTCTTCACATGAGGTGGCTAAAGAATTGGAGTTTCAGCTTCAACATCAATCCTTCCAGTGAAAACCCAGGTCTGATTTCCTTTAGGTTGGACTAGCTGGATCTCCTTGCAGTCAAGGGACTTTCAAGAGTCTTCTCCAACACCACAGTCCAAAAGCATCAATTCTTCAGGCCCAGACCTTTTCACTGTCCAACTCTCACATCCATACATGACTACTGGAAAAAACTATAGCCTTGACTAGATGGAACTTTGTTGGCAAAGTAATGTCTCTGTTCTTCAATATACTATCTGGGTTGGCCATAACTTTCCTTCCAAGGAGTAAGCATATTTTGATTTCATGACTGAAATCACCATCTACAGTGATTTGGAGCCGAAGAAAAGAAAGTCTGACACTGTTTCCACTGTTTCCCCATCTATTTCCCATGAAGTGATGGGACCAGATGCCATTTCTTAGTTTTCTTGAGCCTTAAGCCAACTTTTTCACTCTCCTCTTTCACGTTCATCAAGAGACGTTTTAGTTCCTCTTCACTTTCTGCCATAAGGGTGGTGTCGTCTACATATATGAGGTTATTGATATTTCTCCTGGCAATCCTGATTCCAGCCTGTGCTTCTTCCAGTGCAGCGTTTCTCATAATGTACCCTGCATATAAGTTAAATAAGCAGGGTGACAATACACAGCCTTGACGTACTCCTTTTCCTATTTAGAACCAGTCTGTTGTTCCATGTCCAGTTCTAACTGTTGCTTCCTGACCTGTATACACGTTTCTCAAGAGACAGGTCAGATGGTCTGGTATTCCCATCTCTTTCAGAATTTTCCACAGTGTATTTTGATCCACACAGTCAAAGGCGTTGGCATAGTCAGTAAAGCATTAAGTAGATGTTTTTCTGGAACTCTCTTGCTTTTTCAATAATCCAGCGGATGTTGGCAATTTGATCTCTGTTTCCTCTGCCTTTTCTAAAACCAGCTTCAACATCTGGAAGTTCATGGTTCACGTACTGTTAAAGCCTGGCTTGGAGAATTTTCAGCATTACTTTACTTACTAGTGTGTGAGATGAGTGTAATTGTGCGGTGGTTCCAGCATTCTTTGGCATTGCCTTTTTGGGGGATAGGAATGAAAACTGACCTTTTCCAGTCCTGTGGCCATTGCTGAGTTTTCTAAGTTCACTGGCATATTGAGTGCAACACTTTCATGGCATCATCTTTTAGGATTTGAAATAGCTCAACTGGAATTCCATCACCTCCACTAGCTTTGTTTGTAGTGATGCTTTCTAAGGCCCACTTGACTTCATATTTCAGGATATCTGGCTCTAGGTGAGTGATCACACCATTGTGATTAGTTGAGTGGTGAAACACATTTTTGTACAGTTCTTCTGTGTATTCTTGCTACCTCTTCTTAATATCTTCTGCTTCTGTTAGGTCCATACAATTTCTGTCCTTTATCGAGCCCATCTTTGTATGAAATGTTCCCTTGGTATCTCTAATTTTCTTGAAGAGATCTCTAGGCTTTCCCTTATGTTGTTTTCCTCTATTTCTTTGCATTGATCGCTAAGGAAGGCTTTCTTATTTCTCCTTGCTATTCTTTGGAAATCTGAATTCATATGGGAATGTCTTTCCATTTCTATTTGCTTTTCACAACTATTTGTAAGGCCTCCTCAGACAGCCATTTAACTTTTTCGCATTTGTTTTTCTTAGGGACGGTCTTAATCCCTCACTCCGGTACAATGTCATGAACCTCTGTCCGTAGTTCATCAGGGACTCTGTCTATCAGATCTAGTCCCTTAAATCTATTTCTTTGTAGTATTATCTACTACTGTGGGCAGGAATCTCTTAGAAGAAATGGAGTAGCCATCATGGTCAACAAAAGAGTCCAAAATGCAGTCCTTGGATGCAATCCCAAAAATGAAAGAATGATCTCTGTTCATTTCCAAGACAACATTCAATATCATAGTAATCCAAGCCTATGCCCCAACCAGTAATGCTGAAGAAGCTGAAGTTGAACGTTTCTATGAAGACCTACAAGATCTTTTAGAACTAACACCAAAAAAATATATCTTTTTCATTATAGGGGACTGGAATGCAAAAGTAGGAAGTCAGGAGACACCTGGAGTAACAGGCAAATTTGGCCTTGGAGTACAGAATGAAGCAGGGAAAAGGCTAATAGAGTTTTGCCAACAGAATGCACTGGTTGTAGCAAACACCCTCTTCCAGCAACACAAGAGAAGACTTTACACATGGACATTACCAAATGATCAACACTGAAATCAGACTGATTATATTCTTTGCAGCCAAAGATGGAGAAGCCCTAGACAGTTAGCAAAAACAAAACTGGGAGCTGACTGTGGCTCAGATCATGAACTCCTTACTGTCAAATTCAGACTTAAATTGAAGAAAGTAGGGAAAAACACTAGACCATTCAGGTATGACCTAAATCAATAATATTTTTACCCCTTTTTAAAAAGCACTGGTCTCTCTAAGATTCATTATCAGATTATATGTAAAAAAATTGGGCCATGCTGATTTGCTTTGTAGCTTGTGAAAAACAGAGTAAGTCAATTCAACATAAATTTCAGATGTATTGATCATATACTACCAATCTATTTATTTAAAATTTGTTATATTTTTGGACATCTCCTATTTATGAAATTTAATTTGAATGCATGGGTATTTTGAATATAATCTGTCATTCTTACATTTGCTAGAGTGTTTATAACACTAAATTATAAATATTATTTTATAAGATCTTAGCAGCAGAGCCTTATTTTATTATCTTGTTATGCAATAGGCTTAGAACAAATCTGGGCATAAAGCAGAAGCTAAACTACATTTTCAAATGAATAAGCAGTTGACTTAGTTTAGCTTTTTAGAATAATACAGAGAAGCTCTATAGGAAGAAGGCATTAGTACTCAGGAAGTACAGCCAGAACATATTATATACAATATTTGGGTTGGATATAATATTGAGAGTTTGTGTATGTCTCACACAATTCAGTATTAAACTTCTATTTTTAACTTGTTTTTAAAAGAATTTGTAATATATTGCTCTTTCAATAATATTTGAGTTCTCTAGAGAAGTAAAGTTGAAATTTTATTTTGATCTTTACTTTGAGAATTTTAAGTTCTTTTATAACTTTGCTTATTAAAAAATTAGGAGAACACTAACAACTTAAGGAACACTAGAACAAGAACAAAAGAATTTTGAGAGCCCAGATTCACTTGTGAAAATTTTCTGTTTTTAAAGCTGCTCTGAGATTGACTCAGATTTATTCTAAAATTCTTTAGGTTTATATGTGATTTAAAAACTGTTTCTTTTTTTTCAGATCAAAAATGTGAATATATGCAATACTTTTACATGAGGATACATAAAATTATTTTGTCTCTATTAAATTCTACTAAAAATTTATTTTTAGTATTTTTCTGATTGAGACATAAAATATATTTTTAAGTTAATTATAAATGGAATGGATGCTTATGGGTAGAAAATATGAAAATTTGTAAAAGTAATGAAATCTTCTGGTAGAAAATATGAAAAACACAGAAGGACAGTAAATGAAAATATAGTAATATCATCCAAAGATGCTTAATCATTATTTTTGTATTTCTTGTCAGGCTTTTTTCTTTTGTCTTTTGTTGGGTGCTTGCTTTTCTGTTTCTTGCTTTGGCTTTATTCTTTCCTTGTCTCTGTTTTTCTCTATCTTTGTTTATATCTGTTTCTCATTCTTTTCTTTGATTCCTGTCTCTTTGTGTGTGTGTGTGTGTGTGTGATGTTCTTTGCTGTTCCCTTCCTGTTCTTTAATTAAAATGTCCACACTGTTTCATATTTGTCACTTGGTTTTATATTTACCTTATTACTATAACTGTTAAAGACAGGTGTAGAAGACAGCAAGTCACCCTTACTCTGGAAACCTCCTGGAATGCATCTCATAAGTGAAAAATTCTATCTACCTTAGCCAGGACCTCTAAGGACAGGAGCTATTCAGGGGAATATCAAGAAAAATTTATTGACTTGTGTAGGTGGAAGAGACTCAAGAAAACTGAGTAACTTGCCCAAATGGCCAAAGTCCTCATCTTAAATATCATCTTCAGCTAAATTCAAAAGAGAATATTGGGAATGATGGTTTGGGGCTTCAGAGGGGGAGAGAAACAATTCATATGGAGATGGAAAAGCAAAAGTTTGGTAAACAAATGTTTGCTGTGCCCTGCAGAAACAATAAAACACAGAGTGGACACTTGTTGTTGCTCAGTTGTATCCAGCTCTTTGCAACCCCATGGACTAGAGCCTGCCAGGCTCCTCTGTCCATGGAATTCTTCAGGCAAGAATACTGGAGTGGGTTGCCATATCCTAAGGGCATACCTAGAGTTTCCTCCACCGTAACTAGCCATATTCTTTGCAGATCTCTCTGGTAATAACTCTATTCTGGGAACTGTCCCTTTATTTATTTATAGGAAGTTAAGGGGTAGGTAAAAAGAAACACTTCTTCAGCATTCTGTTTCTAATCAGCTTAAAGGAATCCCTCTGCCACATTTTGCAGTGGCAAATTTTGCTCCCCTAAAATATCTACCCAAACTTTTAATTCAGACATAGTACAACAGAAATTGAACTGGACAAAGGACACTTTTGAAATAGGTTTTTGGTGATATTTCTTATTGTTTTTATTTTATAAATACTCTATGACTGTGCTGTCCCATAAGGTAGCCAGTAGACTACATGTAGCTATTAAACATGAAATATGGCTACTAGTCCAAATTAGGATATTCTATAAGTATTAGACACACACTAAATTTTGAAGTTAGTACAAAAACAAAAAGATTGTGAAATATCTAGAGATGTTTTTAGAAAGATGTTATTTAGACATACAGAGCATATAGAATATAGTAATTTTATTAAAAAAATTGCTTAAAATAACTTCTTACTTTCCTGGTGGCTCAGATGGTAAAGTGTCTGCCTAAAATGTGGGAGACCAGGGTTTGATCCCTGGGCCAGGAAGATCCTCTGGAGAAAGAAATGGCAACCCACTCCAGTACTCTTGCTTGGGAAATCTAATAGATGGAGGAGCATGGTAGGCTACAGTCCATGGGGTTGCAAAAAGTTGGACACGACTGAGTGACTTCACTTCACTTAAGTTCATTTATGTTAATTACAGTTGAAATGACAAAATCTTGACTAAATATAGTGGGTTAAATGAAATATACCATTAAGTTCAATTTTACCTGTTCCTTTTTATTTTTTTTTAAATAAAGCCGCTAGAAAATGTAATATTAGATGTGTGGCTCATAGTTTTCAAGGTGACAGTGTTGCTTTAAGGCAGGAGTCAGCAAACTACTGTCTGTGGGCCAAAGCCAACCAATGACCCCCATTTTTTAAAAAAATCATTTTTAATTGATGGATCGTTGCTTTACAATATTGTGTGGATTTCTGCCATGCATCCACATGAATCAGCCATAGGTAATCATATTTTTCCTCCCTCTTGAACCTTCCTCCTGCCTCCTTCCACATCCAACTCCTCTAGGTTGTCACAGAGCATCAGTGTGAGTTCTCTGAGCCATACAGCAAATTCCCACTTGCTATCAATTTTATATATGATAGCCTATATATTTCCATGCTACTCTCTCCATTCGCCCCACCCTCTCCTGTTCCCCATACCCTTGTGTCCATAAGTCTCTTCTCTATGTCTGCATCTCCATTGCTGCCCTACAAATAGATTCATTAATACTATCTTTCTAGATTCCATATATATGCATTAAAATACAATATTTGGTTTTCTCCTTCTGACTTACTTCAGTCTGTATAATAGACTCTAGGCTCATCCATCTCACTAGCACTGACTCAGATGTATTAATTTTTATGCCTAATGACATTTCACAGTATATATGTACCATGGCTTCTTTATCCATTCTTCTGATGATGGACATCTAAGTTGATTCCATGTCCTAGCTGTGGTAAATAGTGCTACAATGAACATTGTGGTACATATTCTTTTTCAATTATGGTTTTCTCGTGGTATATGCCCAGTAGTGGGATTGTTGCAATGACTCCTTTTGTAAAACAACATTATACCCATATGTTTCCGCATTGGCTATACCTGCTTTTAGGCTACAATGGCAGAGTTTAGTAATTGAAACAGACAACATGATCTTCTAAGCCTACAGTATTTACTACCTGGATCTTGAAGAAAGTTTGCCACCATTGTTCTAGAGTATAAGGAATAACTAGGCATATTTATTTGATGTGAATTCTTAGCTTTTTACTCATCTGCAACAAGAAGAATCTGTGGGCAAAAATTAGAAGCTAGAAAGTAGAAAGGTATCATATTTTAGTAAAGAAGCCTGCCCATCATTTAAAAAATGTAAACATTCCAGTGCTTGAAATTATATCCATTTCAATTAAAGAAAGAACTGATAATAATATCAACCAGAGAACTTCAATAATCTGTACTCCATTAATTTCTATTTCTAGGCTGGGACAAATATATTCACTCTTCCTGCTATATCATACTCCTGTTACATTTTCTCGCTGCTGAACTTCATTGCTGACACTTTTAAGAAACATGGATCATCAACTCTTACTGGCCAAAGGGCAAGAAAATGAGTGAGCTGGTGATTTCGTTGGTGGTTATAGTTGTTACCTGGGAAGGGAAACTTTAAGACAGAAAGTAAAACTGAGTTGAGTGTTTTGAGGGAGAAGTAAGTTGATGTGGAAAATAACAATGTTTTTCTACTTTTAAGGATAGGCTGTTATTCCAATAATTGTTTTCATTCATCATATATAACTAGTTTTACATTGACAGGGAACATTTCTTTCTAGATTTCTTTCAAGCAAAAAAAAAAAAAAAGAAAGAAAGAAAAAAAAGGGACACAATTTTAAAGGCTTTAAAAGAATAATGCTCAAGGAGACTGATCTGCATCTCATAAACTTGGAGCTTGAAACCACGACTGGTGAGATTTTGAGGGTCTTGAGAGAGGTGAATGTGTTATTTTGCATGTGGTAGGGATATTAATTATTGAGATCACAGAGCAGACTGTGTTGAATTGCTTTGAAAATTGTTTAAAACAGTTCCTCCCATGTCCACCGTAGTGTAATTTTCTGCTACCTCTATCAAGATTTGAAGTTTATTTCCCCACTCCTTTGAATGGTGCTTCTCTATAAGATTTTATTGTTGTTGTTCTGTTGCTCAGTCATTATGACTCTTTGCATTGCAGGAGACTTCAGCACACCAGGCTTCCTTGTCCTTCACTATCTCTGGAGTTTGCTCAACTCATGTCCATTGAGTCACTGATGCCATCCAACCATTTCATCCTCTGTCTCCTTTGTCTCCTGCCTTCACTTTTTCCCAGTATCAGGTTCTTATCCAATGAATTGGCTCTTTGCATCAGGTGGCCAATATTGTAGCTTCAACTTCAGCATCAGCCCTTACAATGAATGTCCAGGGATGATTTCCTTTAGGATTGACTGGTTTCATCTCCTTATTGTCCAAGGGACTCTTAAGGAGATGACCATTCAACCGATTTCCAGCACCACAATGTGAAAGAATCAATTCTTTGGTACTCAGCCTTCTTTATAGTCCAACTCTCATATCCATACATGACTACTAGGGAAACCATAGTTTGAGTAGACAGCTCTTTGTCAGCAAAGTGATCTCTGATTTTTAATATGCTCTCTAAGTTTGTCATAGTTTTTCTTCCTTGGAGCAAGTGTCTTTTTATTTCATGGCTGCAGTCAACATCACCAGTCATTTTGGAGCTCTAGAAAATAAAGTTTGCCCCATTTCCATATTTCCCCCATTATTTGCCTTGAGTGATAGGACCAGATCCATGATAGTAGTATTTTTTTGGATGTTAAATTTTAACCCAGCTTTTTCATTCTCCTCTTCTACCTTCATTAAGAGGCTCTTTAGTTCCTCTTCACTTTCTGCCATGAGGGTGGTGTCATCTGCCTATTTGAGGTTATTGATATATCTCCCAGCTATCTTAATTCCAATTTATGCTTCATCCAGCCCAGCATTTTGCCTGATTACTCTGCAAAGAAGTTAAATAAGCATGGTGACAATACTGCTTCTTCTTTCTCAATTTTGAGTCAGTCCAGTATTCCATCTCCAGTTCTAACTGTTGCTTCTTGACCTGCATACAGGTTTCTCAGGAGACAGGTAAGGTGGTCTGGTATTCCCATCTCTTGATGAATTTTCCACAAGTTGTGTGATCCACAAAATAAAAAGCTTTAGTGTAGTCAATGGAGAGAAGTAGACATTTACTGGAACTCCCTTGGATTTTTCTATGACCCCAACAGATGTTAGCAATTTGATCTCTGGTTCCTGTGCTTTTTCTAAATCCAGCTTGTACATCTTGAAGTTCTTGACTCACATACGATTGAAGTCTAGGTTGAAGGATTTTGAGCATTATCTTGCTAGCATATGAAATGGTCAACATTGTGTGGTAGTTTGCACACTTAAAGGCATTGCATATCTTTGGGATTGGAATGAAAACTAAGCTTTTCCAGTCCTGAGGTCACTGCTGAGTTTTCCAAATTTGCTGGAATATTGAGTGCTGTTAAGCACCATCATTCAGGATTTGAAATCAGTTCAGTTCAGTTCAGTCATGTGCAACTCTGACTGCAGCATGCTAGGCTTCCCTGTCCACCCCAAACTCTGAAGTTTACTCAAACTCGTATCCACTGAGTAGGTGATGCCATCCAACCAACTCATCCTCTGTTGACCCCTTCTTCTCCTACCTTCAATCTTTCCCAGCATCAGGGTCTTTTCTAATGAGTCAGTTCTTTGCATCAGGTGGCAGAAGTATTGGAGCTTCAGCTTAAGCATCTGTCTTCTGATGAACATTCAAGACTGACTTCTTTTAGGATTGACTGGTTTGATCTGCTTGCAATTCAAAGGACTCTCAAGAGTCTTCCCCAGCACCACAGTTCAAAAGCATCATTTCTTTGGTGCTCAGATTTCTTTACAGTCCAACTTTCACATCCATACATGGCTACTGGAAAAACAATGGCTTTGACAAGATGGACCTTTGTGGGCAAAGTAATGTCTCTGCTTTTTAATATGCTGTATAGGTTGGTCATAGCTTTTATTCCAAGGAGCAACCATCTTTTAATTTCATGGTGACAGTCACCATCTGCAGCAATTTTGGAGCCTCCAAAAATAAAGTCAGCCACTGTTTCTATTGTTTCCCCATTTATTTGCCATGAAGTGATGGGGCCAGATGCCATGATCTTAGTTTTCTGAATGCTGAGGTTTAAGCCAACTTTTTCACTCTCCTCTTTCACGTTCATCAAGAGATTCTTTAGTTCTTCTTCACTTTCTGCCATAAGGGTAGTGTCATCTGCATATCTGAGGTTATCGATATTTCTCCAGGCAATCTTGATTCCAGCTTGGGCTTCCTCCAGCCCAGCATTTCACATGATGTACTCTGCATATAAGTTAAATAAGCAGAGTGAAAATATACAGCCTTGACATACTCCTTTCCCAATTTGGAACAAGTTTGTTGTTCCATGTCCAGTCCTAACTATTGCTTCTTGACCTGCATACAGATTTCTCAGGAGGCAGGCCAGGTGGTCTGGTATTTCCATCTTGAAGAATTTGCAACAGTTTGTTGTGAACCACACAGTCAAAGGCTTTGGCATAGTCAATAAATCAAAAGACTTTTTTCTGGAACTCTCTCACTTTTTTGATTATTCAAAAGATGTTGGCAATTTGATGTCTGGTTCCTCTGCCTTTTCTAAAACCAGCTTGAACATCTGGAAGTTCACAGTTCATGTACTGCTGATACCTGGCTTGGAGAATTTTTAACATTGCCTTGCTAGTATGTGAGATGAGTGCAATTGTGTGGTAGTTTGAGCATTCTCTGACATTGCTTTTCTTTGGGATTGGAATGAAAACTGATATTTTCCAGTTCTGTGGCCACTGCTAAGTTTTCCAGATTTGCTGGCATATTGAGTGCAGCACTTTCACAGCATCATCTTTTAGGATTTGAAATACTCAACTGGAATTCCATCACCTCCACTAGCTTTGTTCATAGTAATGCTTCCTACAGACCTTTTGACTTCACACTCCAGGATGTCTGGTTCTAGGTTTTGTGGGTCATTAACACTTTTTTGGTACAATTCTTCTGTGTGTTCTTGCCACCTCTCCTTAATCTCTTCTGTTTCTGTTAGGTCCTTACCATTTCTCTTCTTTATTGTGCCCATCTTTGCATGAAATGTTTCCTTGGTATCTCTAATTTTCTTGAAGAGATCTTTAGTCTATCCCGTTCTATTGATTTCCTCTATTTCTTTGCATTGTGCACTTAAAAATACTCTCTTATCTTTCCTTGCTATTCTCTGGAACTGTGAATTTAGTTGGGTATATTTTTCACTTCCTCCTTTTCCCTTCTCTTTTCTTCTTTCCTCAGCTATTTGTCAGACCTCCTGGGACAACCATTTTGCCTTGCTGCATTTCTTTTTCCTAGGGATGTTTTTGGTCTATGCCCCAATACAAAGTTATGAACATTAGTCCATAGTTCTTCTGGTATTCTGCCTATCAGATCTGTTCCCTTGAATCTCCATAAGACTGCTGCCAACCAGGGAGAAAGAAACTCAAAGGATAAGTACTGTATTCTTATCATGTCATCTCATATAGATAATCACATGCATACCATCCCCTTTTTCATATTCTATGAATTTTGCAGCATGTCACCTTTCTAGTCCATACTCAAGGGGAGGGGACCCATAAGGGTGTGAACAGCAGGAGGTGGCAATCATGAGGTTGCTCTAGACTCTGTTCATCACATCCAGGCTACTGTAACGAAATTTATCAAAATTTGTGAGTGGTCTGAGATTTTACTCTGCTTGGGATTTTACGCTGCCAAGTACATTTCCCCAGTTTCATCAGTGCTGAGAGTTACACACAATTTCTGTGTCATAGATAAAAGATATTTTTCTCACAGAAATAGTAGTAGCCAGAGTATCAGCATTTTCTTGCAGTGATTTCCCAAGTTCCAATTCCCACAGAAGATGTGAAGAGAGTCAGGTAATATCCACATGGAAAGTGATTGTGTTACATTGGAACTTGGAGGTTAGGGGACACCAGTCTTTTATAATGGACAGCAAGTATGCTTACCTTTTGTCCCAGAGGAAGAGAAGACATTGGCACAACAATTTTACAAATAGTCTGTTGGTAAACAAAAAGATAATATATGTGTAGAAAATGATAAAAGGCATTTCAGGATTGTTTGTTTTGAATTCCAAATGACAGTTCAGTTCCAAGCTACTTTAAATGTTTCTATAGTGACTTCAGAAATACATGAAGCGAGAACCTCCAGATGTTCAAGCTGGTTTTAGAAAAGGCAGAGGAAACAGAGATCAAATTGCCAACATCCGCTGGATTATCGAAAAAGCAAGAGAGTTCCAGTAGAACATCTACTTCTGCTATATTGATTATGCCAAAGCCTTTGACTGTGTGGATCACAATAAGCTGTGGAAAATTCTGAAAGAGATGGGAATACCAGATCATCTGACCTGTCTCTTGAGAAACCTGTATACAGGTCAGGAAGCAACAGTTAAAACTGGACATGGAACAACAGACTGGTTCTAAATAGGAAAAGGAGTACGTCAAGGCTGTATATTGTCACCCTGCTTATTTAACTTATATGCAGAGTACATTATGAGAAACGCTGCACTGGAAGAAGCACAAGCTAGAATCACGATTGCTGGGAGAAATATCAATAACCTCAGATATGCAGACGACACCACCCTTATGGCAGAAAGTGAAGAGGAACTAAAAATCCTCTTGATGAACATGAAAGAGGAGAGTGAAAAAGTTGACTTAAGGCTCAACATTCAGAAAACTAAAATCATGGCATCTGGTCCCATCATGTCTTCGGAAATAGATGGGGAAACAGTGAAAACAGTGTCAGACTTTATTTTTTGGGGCTCCAAATCACTGCAGTCCATGGGGTCATGAAGAGGTGGAACCGACTGAGCGACTTCACTTTCACTTTTCACTTTCATGCATTGGAAAAGGAAATGGCAACCCACTCCAGTGTTCTTGCTTGGAGAATCCCAGGGATGGCAGAGCCTGGTGGGCTGCTGTCTATGGAGTTGCACTGTTGGACAGGATTGAAGCGATTTAGCAGCAGCAGCATAGTGACTTTATATATATATATA